>WWET01001921.1:144130-155267 GCA_011038615.1 Limnodynastes dumerilii | reverse complement strand
TCCCCCTTACACTGCACCCCACACATACCCCCACCTTACACTACACCCTGCACAACTCCTCCCCCTGCACTATACCCCACACATACACCCTCCTTACACTACACCCCATGAACACACACCCTTACACTACACCTTGCACATACACCCCCTTACATTGAACCCCATACATACACCCCCTTACACTACACATCACACCTTTAACACCTTACTCTACACATAATCACACATACAGATAAGCATGGTGGGTGGGCATAGGTATTTAAATTGTACAGTAAGGTATAGTGTTAGGGCAGATTGTGTAATGTGCTAGGCATCAGCGTCTGTACAGATATGTCACTGGAATAGTGTCACAGGATGTGATCTGTGTTAATTACAGGCTATCAATGACAATTTCTGTTTCTAAGGTTAAAAACAAATACTTTAGCTATTTTTAAAGCTATGAAATTCCATAGACAAAAAACTTATCTGCAGATTCAGCACAATCATGGAGTGAGATTACTGTCATTTACAAAATGGTGGTGGTGTTTACTGAAATACACATATGCGGACAATGCAACAGAAGCGGCTATGTAGCATAAAGAAGTCACCACAACTAGATTACTTGAAAATTAAGTATTCATTTTCCAAGAAAGTAGCTACATTTCAGAATTTATCTTCCCTTTAAAAGAATTGTAAATTGTATTACAAAGAATTATGTTTACTGAGTGACCAGATCAACATATACACATTGGGGTAGATCCTGAACAACGTTTGCATTACGTTTGTTCGCGTAGCGAATTTTCGCGTACGTAAATTCGCTACGCTACCCTTAACACACCCCCTGCACGGACGTATTTTGTGAAAATACGCTACCCAAACCCTCCCTTAACTTTTCCATACGAAATCACTCCTTCCCAAACCCTACCTTAACTTTTTCTCACGTAACCGCGTACGTCCGCTAACGGACGTATAGACTACGTGAACGTACGCCGCTTAGCACCCCCATACTGTACACTTTAAATCCCCCCCCCCCGCCTACTTCACGTAATTCGCACGTATTCTTCGCTAACGTAATTTTGGCATGCCCACACGTAATTACTTAAGTTCGCGATACGTGAATTATCCTTACGTTGGAAAATACGCTACGTGAATGTGCGTATTTTCTGCGGTGCGCATGCGCAGTGCGAACAAATCTGCGAATTTACGTGGCCGCCACACGTAAATTCGCGGAAATGCATAGTTCAGGATCTGCCCCATAGAGATTATGTAGAGGATTGAAATGTTCACAGAGAAAAAAAATAGACATACTGGAGAAAATTTAATTCTCTAGATGGTTAGGACTTATTTCAAAGTGAACTGGTATATGTAGCTTCACCTTTACATATTGTTAAATAAATTGCCATTTATAAATCAGGACTGACTATATTTTGTGCAAGTAGTTTCTTGAAATTCAGTAAATTCCAGTTGCATAGATGGCATGTGTGTATTCAGAGGTAGAGCTTTGCATCACAGAGCAGAGCTCTGCTTTGAAATTAACATAATGGGACCAGTTCTTCTCATACCTCAGCTTTTTATAGCAGAGCGGGAGTGTTTGGAAGTTTATGACCATTGTGGTTGCAGCTGTTTCAGTGCCTTCCTCACCCCCAGGTTATAGCCCCTGTCTCCACTGTATTTTTTCCATTGTGTGAAAAATATAAAACACAAATCTGTGACTTGGCAGCTCCAATATTTTGTGAGTGACAGCAATCTCACTCCATGATAGTGCTAAATCTGCAGCTAACCACAGGATGTGATGGAATACCATGTCTGTATTGCTTAAGGAACACGTCCATTAAGGCTTCAGCTTTAATGTCGGAATTTTATTGCTTTTTGGAGTTTCAGTGGTGAAGTTTCAAAGGTCTCAAAATTTGGTGTCAATGTGGGAAACCATAATCAGACATGTTAAACTGCAAGGTTTTTTTTGTCTATGGAACATTAGACATACATTTGAATAGTAAAGGTTCTCCTAGATCTGTAACTGGGGGATGTGTAGCTTTACCTTTACAGACATTGTTAAATTTGTTGCTATTTATAAAACAGGACTGAGTGGGAGTCACACTCTGATTCTCTTTTCTAAAAGTAGTTACTAAGACCTTTAGTTGCATAGACAGAATGGGCCGTATCCAGAACTACGGCCGTCTTCCATGGACGGCCGTAATTCACTGAACAGTAGCTACTGCGCATGCGCAGTAGCTATTGTACGTAATCTGCATATCGTTTCGATACGTAGATTGCGTATATGCGGTCTAAAAGATGCGCAGTAGCTACTGTTCAGGGAATTACGGCCGTCCATGGAAGACGGCCGTAGTTCTGGATACGGCCCAATGTGTGTATTCAGGGATTCATCTTTGCATTGCTGGGCCCCATACTGAACTACAGCAGGGGCCTAGTGATGCATCTTACAATCCAATGCCCCGCTTTCCTTTGAAAATAATCAGAGCAAGGCCTTTTCTGCGCATGCAAATTGGGCAAATGAATACCAATGGTGCAGAGGGGGCAGCTGCCTGAAAGTTTCCCACCCTGTGTCACAGTCTCTTAACCCCTGGTAATCAAACCCACAAATTTGTAAATTTGCAGCTCCACCATTTTGTGAGTGACAGCAATCTCACTCCATGATAGTGCTGAATCTGCAGCGAACGACAGGATGTAATGGTATACAATGTCTGTATAGCTTAAGGTACACGTCCATTAATGCACCAGCTTTAATATCATAATTTCATTGCTTTTTGGAGTTTGAGTAGTAAAGTTTTAAAGGTCTCAAAATTGGGGCAGATCCAGAACAATGTTTCCTTGTGTATTTACACCTGGCAAAAACGTAAAAGCGCGATTTGGTATGTACTAAGCATGCGTGCGACGGATGTTACGCTACGTAACGTAATGTAACTCTGAGCGTAAGGGCCTTTCATGTATCAGCAGTGTAAGAATGCTCCAGGGGGCGTGCCAGCCTTATGACAACCGAAATTACGTTTCGAAGGCGGGTTTTTGCATTTAAATAGTACAGTATAGGCGTGCTTAGCGGGGTAACTACGCGCAGACGATACGTTCTTGAGCGGACGAGTGTTGTTACACTGCCAAAAGTTAAGGCAGGGTTTAGAAAGTGTAAAGTGGCCAAAGTATGTACATGCAGGGGGAGTGTATAGAAGGTACGCTCACGTTAATACGCTACGCTAGTAAACGGATTGCAAGCGGAGTTCTGGATCTACCCCATTGTCATTGATACCCTGTAAATGATGCAAATCACATTCTGTTCTGATACTATACCAGCCACATATCTGATTCCTAACACATTACACACTCTGCCCTGACACTGTATCAAACTATATCCTCACTTGCATGTTCGAGGTCAATAGTTTTAGGTTGTCCCTAAGTAGCTGTGTGAGAAATGTGCCTTTATAGGATTTCTCATTCAGTGTGTCCAGCTCAGCTATTGCCTCAATAAGGGCTGGATACAGAATTAGTAAGGACAGGCGATTTTCATACATTACATACGTTATGATGGGTATACGCTGAGAACGGCCCTATTGCGACAGGGGTGGCACTTCCGAAAATGAATTGGTGAGTATTTTGATTGGCATACTCACCCATTCTGAAAAAAAACATCAAAATTGGCTACCTATTCGAAACAGAGACAGATGAAAAAGAACTTTAGTCTGTCTCTACTTCTAAAAGACAGCTCTTATGTCGGGGACTCCCACCAGGTTATGATATGTAATGTGAGCGGTTGTATGTGTGGAGTGTAGAGTAAGGGGGTGGTTATGGGGCCAGATTCAGTTCTAAGGTCATCAGACTTTTGCATGCAGAGGGGGCATAGCATGCCCCCGCAAGAGGGACAGCGATAGGCATGCAGATGAGGGTAAGTGGGCGATGGAATGCAGATCCGTGCTGATATTTTAAGGCAGGGTTCTGGACATTTAAGTGTTCAAAATAATGCACATGAGAGGTGAGTGACGAGGGGTTCACACCCCTCCCACGTGCGGACTTAGAAACTTCTGGTCTGAACAAGGTCCATGGTGTACAATGTAAGGGGGGTGTATGTGTAGAGTGAGGGGTTATGATGTGAAATGTAAGGAGGTGTATGTATGAGGAGTAGATTTATGGTTTGTAGTTTATGGAGGAGTTTGTGTGGTTATGTGTGGGGTGTAGTGAAAGGGGGTTTATGTGTGTTATGATGTGTAAATGGAGAGGGTTTAGTGTAAGGGAGTGTATGTGTGGTTATAATTGCAATGTAAGGGGGTGTATGTGTGGGGTGTAGTGTAAGATAATGTGTGTGGGGTATAGTGTAAGGGGGGGGGGGGGTATGTGTGAGATGTAGTGTAAGGTGGTCTGTGTGTGGTTATAATTGCAATGTAAGGGGGTGTATGTGTGTTATGATGTGTAAAGTGAGGGGGTATATGTGTGGAATGGAGTGTAAGAGAGTGTATGTATGTTATGATGCAAATTGTAATGGGGTGTATGTGTGGGGTGTAGTGTAAGGGGGTGTATATGTGGTTAAGATATATAATTTAAAGGGTTGTGTTTATGGGGTGTTGTTTAGAAGGGTGCATGTTTTTCGTGTTGTAAGAGGGTGTATGTGCAGGATGTAGTGTAAGAAGGTGTATGTGGTTTAATGTAAGGGGGTGTATAAGCAGTTATAATGTGTAATGTAAGGGAGTATGGGGTGTAGTGTAAGGGGGTTTATGTGTGGTTATGATGTGTGGGGTGTAGTGAAAGGGGGTGTATGTATGGAGCATAGTTTAAACGGCTGTATGTATGTTATGATGTGTAAAGTGGGGTTGTGTATTTGTGGTCTGTAGTGTAAGGTGGTGTATGTGTGTTATGATGTGTAATGTAAGAGGGGCTGTATGTGTGGGGTGTAATTAGAAGTCTTCAAACACTCACTCAAAACACACCTGTTCAGGCTTGCCTACCCCTCCTCCACTTAACATCCTCAATGCATCCTACATCTATCCCTTCTTTTCCTTCCTTCCCAATCTCACAACAGCAGTCCACTTCCTTCCCCCTCCTTATGTCTTATGTAAGTTCATCCCTCCCACTTAGTGTGTTAGCTTACATGAGCAGGGGCCTCAATCCTAGTGTTGTTCCCTCCTTCACCACTCCCCCCTCACTTTGTACCCTCTTGTCCCCCTCTGCTACCCTTTTACCCCATCCCCACCTGGTGGCTCCCTCTCAACCTCTCTATCCCCTCCTCACTGATCTGCGAAGCTTGACACCTCGCATTTTGCCTTGAATTATGTGCTTGCTTCACTTTATTATATTTTTGTGTTATTTTTTATATTTATATTGTATGTCCTATGCTGTTCACCCCTACCCTGTATGTCTGTACTGTGTTTTGCTGTATTTTGTACAGCGCTGCAGAAACCTTGTGGTGCTTTATTTTTTTATTTTTTTAATATTTTATTTTATAACACACATTATACAACATTATAGAGTACATAACAAGTACAGTACACAATAGTAATGTTAACAATTAAAGTCACATTGGTTTTAGCTTGTCCAAGGTCAAAAGCGTATCATTTTAACATAGTGACACTAACATCCTTACAGATTGATCTATGTTCTAATTGTCATTGAAAAGATGTAATAGATGCAATACAGACCATAGCATTAAAAATGAAATTCCCAATACTTTTATCTTAGAGACAGATAAGACACTGCAGTTTTGACAGATAAATATTAATAACTCCATGCTCTTGCTTATACTTGTATTAACTTATGGTCAGAGGTTCAATAAACATTTTAATAGTGAACAGGAAGCAAGCCATCAAATAATGAAGAGCATGAAACAAATACAGCACACAATAGTAAAGTCGATAATGGAATTCACATTGCTCTCAGCTTATCCGATCTTGACAGATGTACTACTCCATGTTTTTGCTTAAATTTATTATCTTATGGTCCGAAGCTCAACAATCAGTTTAATAATGAACAGTCATCAAACTATCAAACCGCTGCAAAAGGTCCCTTTAGCTTATCTGGATATAAAGTTGTCTAACTCAGTGGTTGACTAGGGATAATAATAGGAGGATCTCCCATTGCCTCTCTAGTCAAGTACCAGTCAGTATGCTGGAAACAATTCTGGAGCTGTCTCTTAACTGGTGGTGGGAGAGTATCAATATACCCCTCCCAGACATCAAAAAACCGTTCCACTTTAGCGGGTTTATCTAAAACTGTGTCAATCCAGTCCATGCGGAATACAAATGCCAATTTGTCTAAAAACAAGGAGAAAGGGGGCGCGGTAGTGTGCAACCATTGCTGGAGGATAGTTTTGCGGGCTGCAGCACTTACTGCCAACAAGAGCCGATACAGTCCTCTAGGGACTCTTTGGGCAGGTGTGATAATTCCCAGTATGGCCCATTCCGCTGTTAGTGTAAGGTTACTGACTAAGCAGTACTCTGCATACCTTTTAATGGCTAACCAAAATGGTCTCAACACTGGACAACCCCATAGACAATGATACAGATCAGCATTAGGTCTTTGACATCGTAGACAGCGATCAGAGGTAAGTAAACCCATTTTAAAACGTTTAACAGGAGTTAAATATGTTGCATGAAAGATGTTGAGAAACAATTCCGTGTAAACGCTGGATGGCAGCAAACTACAAGACCTTACAAATGCCTTTAGAACATCAGAGCATGTAAGCGTCGGAAACGTTTCTGTCCACATCCCTATACCTGAAGACGATTCTGAATGATCTAAAGGTTCCCCAAGGAGCTTGTAATAATGGGATACAGCTCCTGTATGAAATGGGCGTTTTAACAAGAACACGTCCAAATCATTAATCCAATCAGCATCCTTGAAACCTGAGATTACAGACTTCAGATAGTGCGTGTCCTGCAGAAAACCATTTGGCTCACATTGAGGTCTCTATTTTTATCTGAGATCTCTTGGTAGGAGAGAATTCTTCTCTCGGATCTATTCAGTAAATGATGAACTGCCTTTACCCCTTTATCCCTCCATCTGTCAAACGGGTGAGACGCCGCACCAGACTGAAATGATGGGTTACGCAGAAATGGCAAAAAGATAGTGGCAGTACTAGACACTCCCCATCTCTTACGCAATATCGACCAAAGTTTTTTTATATGCCATAGCAGTGGATTGTCTCTCGTTTCTTGTGTAAGCATTTGACTCGGAGTATGCAGAAAGGCTAATAAACTGCTACCCCCCAGAAAGCCCTCCTCCAAACCTACATCCGTGTAAGTATTCGTACCATGTAACCAGTCTTTTAAGTGTCTCAGCAAAGCAGCTTTACAGTATAGACTGACATCTGGTAAATGAATGCCTCCATTTTTTCGCTGTTGTATGAGCTTCCGAAAGCTAATCCTAGCTCGTTTGCCCTGCCAGATAAATTTCCTAAACAGGTAATTAATCTTTTTTATGTCAGCTCCTTTTAGCAGATAGGGGAGCACCTGAAGGGGGTAGAGCAGCCTCGGGAACGATACTAATTTAATTAAACTAGCTCTTCCTGTAAAGGAGAGCGGTAGTCCCCTCCATCCACCCAGCTCCCGTTCCATCGAATCAATGCTGGCTGTGATGTTTAAACGGTAAATATTTGCATTATTTTTTGGTAAAAGAATTCCTAGGTATTTAAAGTGATCCGCTACCCATGTAATTGAAATGTTTCTTCCCCAGTTCGGAGTCACTATCCCTGGCCTAAGGCACAAGGCTTTGGACTTCTCGAAGTTCACTGTGAATCCAGACACAGTACCAAATACCTGAATTTTCCGCAGCAGCGGTGCCAGAATTTCTCTAGGGTTAGACAAATATATCAAAATATCGTCCGCAAATGCATATAATTTTATTTCCGTTCCCCCCACCTTGATCCCCTGGAACGGTTTCCAACTCTGCAATGTTCTAATTAGTGGGTCCAGTGCTATATCAAAGAGGAGGGGCGACAGGGGACACCCCTGTCTTGTACCCCTTTTCATGAAGATTTTTTCACTTTTTAGACCATTAACGAGTAAGTGGGTAAAGGGGGAAGTATAAAATTCACTAATCAGGTTCAAAAAGTCTCCACCTATGCCTCTGGCAAGTAAAGTACGGAACATGTGGGGCCATAGAACAGTATCGAACGCCTTGTTAGTATCAAGGCTTAGGAGAATGTTGTTAGAGTTTTTATCCAGATTAGAGGCGATAATTGCCGCGATGGCCGTTCTAATACCTTTTACCGAGTGGCGTCCACGAACAAAACCTAGCTGGTGATAGGTTACCAAGTTGGGCATCAGGTTCTGTGATCTCTCTGCCATAATGGAAGCTAGAATTTTAAAATCGCTGTTAAGTAATGTGATAGGTCGATACGAGGACACCAGATGAGGATCCCTGTCAGGCTTAGGAATTAATACTGTGTTCGCCTCGTTGAAATCTGGGAAATACTGTTTACCTCTATGTATAGTTTTGTATAAATCAAGCAAAACCGGAGTGATATGTGGTTGTAGTATTTTATAATAATCTGGGGGAAGGCCATCCGGGCCCGGCGATTTACCCAGTTTTAATTTTTTAAATGCAGTATTAAGTTCCTCCATAGTTATATCTTTATTCAGAAACTCAATTTGTTCTGTATTCAGTTTGGGAAGTTGTGCTTTATCTAATATGTGGGCGTGCATCGCCGAATCAAAGGCTTGTGAATCGTACAATGTTTTATAGTACTCGGTAAAGCTTGTAAGAATGGATTTTGAATCCGTCAAAATAGGTGCGTGGGAGCTACGTTTAATGGCCAGGATTGTAGATCTGGGTTTCCTAGTTCGTACCAAGGAAGCCAGGAGTTTTCCTGGTTTGTTTCCCCATCTATAAAATTTCTGTGCCTGGAAGTCTAAGGAGCGCTGTGCTTGCATAATTAGAAAGTCTTCCAGGAGTTTGCGGGCTTGTTTGTATTCCCTATGGTTGTCATCATTTGGGTCTTCTACAAACCTTCTGAATGTATCTTTAACTGACTCTTTAAGCGATTTACCCCTTGTCTCTGCTTCTTTGCGTTTCCTACCAACATAACCAATTATATGTCCACGGAGAACAGCTTTAGAGGCTCTCCAAAACAGCACATGGTCATCCATGTGCTCTATGTTATCATCAACATAGGCAAGCCATTTTTCAGTTAAAACGCTCCGGAATTCTTCTGAATTGGTTAGGTAACAAGGAAAACGCCAATTGTATCCCCCCGTAGTGGGTCTAGTAAAACGGATAAATATAGAGGTAGGGGCATGGTCAGACACCACTATATCGTGAATGGCCGAAGAGCCCAACTGTGTGGCCAATGTGTCAGATATGAGGAAGTAATCGATCCGCGAAACAGAGCGGTGAACAGCCGATTGAAAGGTGAATGAACGATCATTAGGGTTCATTAGGCGCCAAGGGTCAACCACTTGAAGTGAGGTTTGCAATGATTGTAGGGACCTCCAGCTACTGCTGTCCCTTACAGGGGCAGGGGGACTCCTATCCAGGGAAGAGTCGTTTACAAGGTTAAAATCCCCTCCTGCGATTAAGTGGCCATTGGATCTGGAGGACATAATTTGTAATAATGAGTTAAAGAAACCATAAGAGGAAGAATTGAGAGCATATATATTGAGGAGCGTATATTTTATGTTTTGGATTGTTATGTCAACAATAATATATCGACCCTCCGGGTCAGTGACTACCTCGCCCTGTATGTATTGCAAATTTTTATTAAAAATTATGGCTACGCCTCTAGCTTTAGTTTGAAAGGAGGCCGAGATACAATCACCAATCCATCTATCACGCAGCACTGACTCCTTGCCTCTCTTCCAGTGAGTCTCTTGTATGAATACTATATCAGGTCGTAGGGATTTAAGGTGAGTGGAAACCCTTTTTCGTTTAATTGCTGTGTTTAACCCCCCCACATTCCATGATGTCACCCTGAATCCCCTTATCGTTCTGCTCGCATGTAAATTAGTTGTCAGATCCGGTGCGGCCATCTCACCCAAACGACAGATGTGCTATAACAAAATTGCAAGGGCCACCCGCGGTCTTGGGAAAGTACCTGTACGTATTCCAAAGGTAAATGAATCCCACCAAGATATTGGTAAACCAAGGATACTGATTGAATGCTATGAAGTTTATTAATGTTTGCACAATGTGTTAACTCCACTTTTTCTACAATTTTCCGAACCAAACAAAAATAGAGGCGGTATTGGATAAACAAGATCCAAACCACCTGTTTTGAAAGAACCACGGGACTGGAATTCCCTACCCTCCCTCCTGCCATCACAATTACTATGAACATGCCAATTAACCAGTCAACAAACAAATGCAACTTATATAACATCTTTCTTTTTTCTTTTCCTCTTCCCCCCTGAGTTCTTATTGTAATTAGTAGGGTACCAGCCCTGAGCCTGAATATGACTCACACTTTATAAAATAACTGTTGCTAGTTCTCATCATTAGCTTCTTGTGGAACTGGTGACCGAGGGGGCCTAGCACCTTGTATATGGTGAAGAGCTTCTTGTGGATCAGTAAAAAACACGTTCCGCCCATTTTCTAAGATACGCAGTTTGGCCGGATACAAAAGAGCAAACCTTATGTTTTGTTCAAATAAAAGTTTACACACAGTGGAAAATGCTTTGCGCTTTTGTGAGACCAACTGCGAAAAATCCTGAAATATCCTGATGCGGGCGTTCTCCACTACCAAGTTTTGGGTTTTACGATAAGCAGCGAGGATTGCTTCCTTCCCTCTATAATCAATGTATTTTGCTATCACAGGTCTACAAGTGTTATTGCCCCTTGGCCTCTCAGGACCTAGTCTGTGTGCCCTCTCAATCTGAATAGGACTTGCACCTTCCCCCATCCCCATAGCCGAAGGAAGGAGTGAGGACAAGAAATGCATTAGCTGGGGACCTTGTACACTCTCAGGCACCCCAATGAATCTTAAATTGTTTCTCCTGTGTCGGTTTTCTAGGTCATCTATTTTTTCTGTGAGCGTTTTAATAGTGGTAACATGACCGTCAACCAGGTTCTGCAGAGAAACCATACGGTCCTCAGAATCACTCACTCTTTCCTCCAAGGCCGTTACTCTGTTTGTGTTAGATTCTATCCTGGTGAGCGCAGCGTCAAAAGTGGACTGCATGCGCTCAAACTTGATGTCAATTTGGGGAAGTATGACTTTAGATATCTC
>WWET01001921.1:126953-142418 GCA_011038615.1 Limnodynastes dumerilii | reverse complement strand
AAAAAAAAAGGGGGGGGGGCTTTGGGCAAAGCAAAAGGGAAAAAAAGGCAGGTGTAGCAAGTATTCAATTCTACGTATAAATTATATGATGTATAAGAGTAAAAAGGGTCATGCCTAATGCTGACAACAGAAACTTTTTTCAGAGAGTCCAGCTTTCAGTTATATACACAGTACACCTTATAAAAAGAAACAGACTGGTTCCAACAGAGCTGTAGTATACGGACTTTGTGACGTTAGCCAATACACCCCGGATCTCGAGCGGAACACAAACTCCCCTCTAGGCTAGGCAGTGGCCACAGGGATACTGATCTCCAATATTTCCCTTTTCTGTGCAGGTGTATAGAAAAACAAAAAACAAAAAGATGTGCGTGGGTAGGTTGACAAAATGGTATGCCGCTTGCAAACGTCAGCTGTGGGGTACGGAGGACAGCAGACTTTTGTAGATACAGCCCACAGTCCAGAATGGGTGGTCAGTGCACTCAATGAGGACTGCTGAAAGCCTCAGGGGGTTTGGCGGGAAATATATTGACTTCTATGGTTTACTGCACCAACACTCCCTGCTTGTATAAGTATCAGTCCGTGCTCGTGTTCCCCTCCAAACTCAGGAGATCCACGATCCCAGACCACTCTTCCACAGAGTCTGCTCAAAGTGAGTATTATCCAATAGTATGTTTTGACAAGATAAAGGTATCACACCAAGCAGGGTTAGTGCCTATTCACACACAAAATATGCTGTAAGTCAAGTTCTGTCAACAGTATAGGGAAGATTAAATGTTGTGAAACAGTATGTGTAGCAATATCCTTCCAATCTGTTAGGTGTGCCAGTAGTAGGGTTGCAGTATTTCAGATCCACACCAATCAGCAATAAACTTCAAACAAGAAGAAGGCCTCAGTGAATATAGTTAACTCCTCTTATTCTGCCCCCTGACCTAAGCAGCAAAAGCCCACAGGTCCTGAGGGTATTGCATACTCCAAGGTGGCACTGAAGCTATGTATTCTATATGTAATAGTGATCCTTGCGTTACTGACAGTCATGCATAGTCCTTGAAGGATCAAACAAGCACCTGTCCAGATGAGGCGCCCAGGTAGGGAAGTGTACCTTGCTTGACAATACTGGAGAGGATGTTAGAGTATCTCTTTCTGACTGCAGTAATTATGATCTAAACCTTGCTTGAAAAAGTAATGGAATAAAAGGGGAATATACCAATTCTTGCCTTTAAGTAGCCCTACTTGTGCCCCCTGCTCCGTATCTTTTGTAATAGATCGTGAAAATCTCAAGACAGGCCTCAGACACTGTGTCCCTCTTTGTAAATAATCCCCTGAACCCAATGCAGTATTGTATTTGTAGTCTCAACACTGAGTCAGGTCCCAGTACCTTATTGAGCTGGTTGCAAGGATGATTTGATGCTCAGCCTGTATTCCAGATTCAAAATTTACTGTTATCCCTGCAGTCAGTACTATCATGGGCGATCTCCTAGGGGACAGACCTGCTGGGGACCTTCACTGCCCAGGTAAAGGGGTGGCCGAACTTTCCCTCCACCGCGACTTTCAGCCGATCCCAGGTTCCTCCACGCTCTTTAGTATGCCGCAGGGTGTCTCAAAATGGCGGGCGTCTTCTGGTGCGCTTTTCCCCACTCTAGTCCCGCTGCTCTCCTCTCAGGTGCCGCCGGTCAGCATCAGCACTCAGGATCTTGCCCCCGGCTGCCCCTGAACACGGGAGGGGAGCGTTCAAGGAGCATCTGGAGAGCAGAGGGCTCCAGCGCCGGCGAGCGCTATGGACGCGGCCTAGGTCTGTCACGCAGACCAGACTCCGGGGAAAAATGTAGCTCCGCAGCCTCAGGGCACCCAGCTGCCGCCGGACGGACAGCGAGAGTGCCTCACACAAATTCGGCCCCAAATAGAGCGGTATGTGAGGTGGATGGCCGCAGATTCTGGGTCCTGATGCGGAGCTCTGTTAAAATGCGACCGTTCTTGATGCGCCGCCCACCGGAAGTTCCCGTGGTGCTTTATTATTATTATTATTATTATTGCTTATTTATAAAGTGGACGTGTGTTATGATGTGTAATGTGATGAAGTGTTTGTGTGGGGTGTTGTGTAAGGGGTGTATATGTAGTTAAGATGTAGAATGTAAGGGGGTATATGTGTGTTATGGTGCATAATGTAAGGGGGTGTATGAGTGGGTTGTAGTGTAAGTGAGTGTTTATGCTGGGTGTAGTGTAAGGGTATTGTAAGGGAGTATGTATGGTGTGTAGTGTAAAGGGGGTGTATGTATGGGGTGTAATCTAATGATGTGTAATGTAAGAAGCTATATATCTGGGGTGTAGTGTAAGAGGGTGTATATGTGTGGTGTAGTGTAAGAGGGTATATGTGTGAGGTGTAATGTAAGGGGGTGTATGTGTGGTTATGATGTGTAATGTGAGGGGGTGAATGTGTGGGGTGTAGTGTAAAAGGTTGTATCTGTGTGTTGTAGTGTAAGGAGGTGTATGTGTGTTATTATGTGTAATGTGAAGGGGTGTATATGTGGGTTGTAGTGTAATGGGGTGCATGTTTGGGGTATAGTGTAAAAAATGTGTATGTGTGTTATGATGTGTAATGTGATGAGGAGTATGTGTGGGGTGTAGTGTAAGTGAGTATGTGCAGAGTGTAGTGTAAGGGGGTGTATGTGTGGGGTGTAGTGTAAGGGGGTATATGTGTGGGGCATAATGTAAGGGATTGTATGTTTGGTTATAAGTGTGGGGTGTAATGTAAGGAGGTGTAGTGTGAGCAGAGTGTATATGTGTTATTATGTGTTATGTTAGGGGGTGTATGTGTGAAGTGGAGTGTAAGGGGGTATAAGTGTGAGGTGTAGTGTAAGGGGGTGTAGTATAAGGGGGTGTATGTGCGGGGTAAAGTGGAAGGGGGTGTGTGTTTGGAGTGTAGGGAGTGTATGTGTGGGGTGTAGTGTAAGGGAGTTTATGTGTGGTGTGTGAAGTAAGGAGGTATATATGTGTTATTAAAATATGAAAATAGTAAAAATAGTAAAAAATAAATAAATCTTAGCTGAATCTCCTGTGTCAGTGTCATGTCCAGTCCGGTCCATGCCATGTGGTGTCACACTGTAAGACAGGCAGCAGCGTCTGTAAAGGCTATATTGCCCATGGGGTGTATGTGTGTTATAATGTGTAATGTAAAGCGGTGTGTGGGGAGTAGTGCAAGGCAGGGTGTAGTGTTTGGGGTTGCATGTGTGGTTGTGATGTGTAGTGTAAGGGTTGTATGTGTGGTGTGTAGTGTAAGAGTGGTGTTTTTGTGTGGAGTAGCTTAAGAGGGTGCATGTGTGGATGTAGTGTAAGGCGGTGTATATGCGGGATGAAGTTTAAAGGGGTGCATGTGTGGTAGTGAAGTGTAGTGTTAGGAGGTGTATGTGTGGTGTGTAGTGTAAAAATGGTGTTTGTGAGGTGTGTAGTGTAAGGAGGTGTATGTGCTGGGTGTAGTGTAAGGTGGTATATGTGTGGTTATGATTTGTAATGTAAGGGGTTATATGTGTGGGGTGTAGTATAAGGGGATGTATGTGTGGGGTGTAGTGTAAAGGGGTGTATGTGCTGGGTGTAGTGTTAGGGGAGAGTATATGTGTTATGATGTGTAATGTTAGGGGTTGTATGTGTCGAGTGTAATGTAAGGGGTTGTATGTGTGGGGTGTAGTGTAAAGGGGTGTATGTGTTGGATTTCGTGTAAAGGGGTGTATATGTTGGATATAGTGTAAAGAGGTGTATGCATGGCTATGTGTAATGTTAGGGGGTGTATGTGGTGTGTAGTAAAAGTGAGTTTATGAGTCGGGTGTAGTGTCAGGAGGTGTATGCATGGGTATGTTATATGAAATGTAAGGGAGTGTATATATGGTATGTGTAGTGTAAAAGTGTGTGTGTGAAATGCAGTGTAAGGGGATGTATGTATGTAAGGAGGTGTATGTGCAGGTTGTAGTGTAAGGGGGTGTATGTGCTGGGTTTAGTGTAATGGTGTGTGTGTGTTATGATGTGTTTTGTAAGGGGGTGTATGTGTGGGTTGTAGTGTAAGGGGATGTATGTGTGTTAGAATGTGTAAAGTAAGTGGGTATAGTGTAAGGCGGTGTATGTGTGTAATGTAAAAGGGAGTAGTGTAAGGGGCTGTGTTTGGGATGTAGTGTAAAGGGGTGTATGTGTATTATGATATGTCATGTAAGGGGGTGTATGTATGGGGTGTAGTGTAAAGGGGTGTATGTATGGGATGTAGTGTAAGGGGGTGTATGTGTGTTATGATGTGTAATGTAAGGGGGTATAAGTGCAGGGTGTAGTGTAAGGGGATGTATGTATGGGATGTAGTGTAAGGGAATGTATATGTGTTATGATGTGTAATGTTAGGTGGTGTATGTGTCGAGTGTAATGTGTGGGGTGTAGTGTAAAGGGGTGTATTTGTGGGATGTAGTTTAAGGAGGTGTATGTGTGTTATGATGTGTAATGTAAGGGGATATATGTGTGGGATGTAGTGTAAGGGGGTGTATGTGTGGAGTATGTGTTATTATTAAAATAGTAAAAATAAATGATTAAATCTTACTTGATTGTCTTGTGTCAGCATCACGTCCAGTCCATGCTGTGTGCACCCATTGTCATACTGTAAGACAGGCTGTATTGCCCATGCCCATGGGGTGTAGTCAAAGGGGGTGCATGTGTATATGTGTATATGAGTGTAAGGGGATGTATGCATGGTTATGATGTGTAATGAAAGGTTGTGTATGCATGGTTATGATGTGTAGTGTAAGGGTATGTACGTGAGGTGTGTAATATAAGGGGGGGGGGTATATAAGTGGAGTGTGTGTTAAATGGCTAGGGGTAACAATGGAGACCCCTAGCCCCGGCCCACCTCACTGATAAGCCGCCGCACCTTCTCCTCATACATGTAGACTTGACCCTGTCTTCCCCTCCCCAGGTAAGTCCACGGCCCAGGAAGCAGGTCTCTCAATGGCCATGCTGTGTAATGTAAGGGGGGTGTATGTGAGGGGGTATAGTTTAAGGGGGTTTTATGTGTGGGGTAGGTGTGTTTTATAAAATGTTTAAGGGGTAACAATGCTACTGCTTCAAGGACTGCACATTCAAATAAATTATAACATCACTGGGGGTCAGGAGATTCCTCACACATCGGTTCGAAACAACTCTTTTATTACAGTAAATTATAAACTCATTATTTGCTTGTGTGATCCCCCTCTACCCCAAAACTCCCCCCCAGCCCACCAGCAGGAGCTTTTATGGCTGACTTCTCCAGCACACAGAGGAAAATCTCTTTGTAAGAGAAGTTGGCCATCTTGCTCTTCTCATGTGAAGGCATTGTGTGTGCAGGTGGCTCTTACTTGACATGCGCAACACTATGAAATCTCCTATCTCTATAATGTGGAACATTTTCCCAAATTGTAAAATAATTGTCATTTACTCAAACATTATTTTCATAATAAAAAAACAGCTAGTGGAAAGACCCCATTTACACTGAGTTCTGCTTTCCCAATTATATGACAATAACATGCGGCTTTTTAAAACAGGAAGTACAAAAAACAGCAACATTTTCCATTTCAACCTGTTCCAGTTTTGTCATTTTTAATTATTTTGCTCTACATTTTGGCTTGCGGCACCAGAAGACCATTCTTTATGGCCTGGTGAAAATTTTATCTTAATGCGTAAAAAGACTTTTTGAGCTACAGCCCCTCAAAGCCCATGCTCCCCTCTGACAAAAGTCAGTGACAGAATACCATTTATTAAAGTCAACCTTAATATAAGGGAATGAGTGTGCCCTTATAATATGTGTTTGTTTACATTTAGAGCTAACTCGCCTCAGGAGGAATCCCTTGATTCTTCTAAATGAGCTGCTATGCACCAATATGCCCTCTCAGATGTTGATCCTAGACTGTACATTGACTGTGCCTTCTCCTCTTCCTTCTAAAGACACGCCCTTTAGAATGCAAGCTGCAGCAGCTAAATTTGCAATAGGGTCTGAATCGGTTTCTGGAAGTTTAAAAAAAAATCATAATTTAATAATTTCAAAAAAAATTATTATAATGGAATAAAAACCTTTAATATTAACAATTAACTCTAATTATCTAAATCGAATATACTTCATTTTATGATTAGTTTTAGAACTGTTCTCTTAAAATTATTCCTGAAAAGAAATCATTTGATATTAATGATGATTAATGGTAAATGATTTGGATATTAACCACAGTACATGGGTGTGAGTGGGGGAATACCAAAAAGAGCTTTCTTTACTCAGTTACAGCCCTACAAGTCCACAGAATCATCCTGGAGCTGCCTCTATTGTGCACATAAAGGCAACACTGTTTTGAACGACATGCTGAATTGGTGAGCAGACTCTTAACAGCGGGGCATTGAGGACCTGGACCTCACAACAGAACTATAGCAGAGATTTTTCCCATCCAGCAACCTGCTACAAGGTATCCAGCTCTGTGCACAGCTAAACAATGTAAGACATTTTTATCTCCCCCCTCTCACTCCCATGTCCTGTGATTAATATCAGGAGCAATACTAAAGTAATATAAAGGACAATTTACTCTGCAACCAGTTATCCCTCTAAACACCTGCTTCCAGCAGTGAAAATCCGGATCCTTACAAGAGTATTTAAAAGAACTG
The DNA here is from genome assembly GCA_011038615.1 of Limnodynastes dumerilii. NCBI lineage: Eukaryota > Metazoa > Chordata > Amphibia > Anura > Limnodynastidae > Limnodynastes > Limnodynastes dumerilii. The sequence goes on along the minus strand of WWET01001921.1, from coordinate 135,773 downwards.
CACACAGTGTACTCTGCCATCACAGGGAATTGCCACTGGGCAGGAGGTAGACCCTTAGCTCATAGTGTTGTGGCATTACATGTTTCTCTCCCTGCAGCTTTCAATTATTGCATCGGAAGATATAGGGTAAAGGAACAATACCCTGAGCTTCCTGCATCCATTTGATGAACTCAGTCCGAGGCCGTCGTGCACTAGATTTGAAAGGAGACAGGTCTGTGTCATTAAAGATGATAATCTAGATCATAGAAATCAACATTTGCTAATTTCAGAATGGAACTTAACTTCTTATCAATTTGCAGATCTTCCTGGATGAGTGATTAACAGATGTGTGGGGATCCACATTGACAGGCTGTGCTAATTACACACCCCTGCAATCACTCTACCTTCCCTCACACCTATGGGCTTCTGATAGCCATATCTATACCAATACTAAGTCACAACCACTTGTGAGCGCAACAACCCCCCTGACGAGGGTCGAATGTGAGCAATCTACGCAACAAAACGCTACGTAAATAGCGTAAAATAGTTACCACACATGCACAGTAGCTATATTTGGGAAATTACGGACGTATGAAAAAAAATGCAGTTGTGAATCCGGCCCAGAGACAGCCAAAAGTTCCTTTCTGGATGCCTCTATTTCGAATAGGCAGCCATTTTAGATTTTTTTTTTATATATAAATGGCTGAGTATGCCGATCATTTTTGCCTGACAGCTCTGGAGAGGTGAGTAACCTCTCCGGGGACTTTTAGTGTTAGGGGGTTAGGTCCATAGAAGGGGAGGGTTAGGGTCAGGCTGTGTGGGGGGAGGGTTAGCTTCAGGCTGCGGGGTAGGGAAGGTTAGAGTCAGAATTAGGGGAAGGGTTTGGGTTAGTTTTTAGTCTTACCTATCAGAGCACTGTGTTGGGTGCTCCTAGGATCAATTGCTATGCCTCATCGAGGCATAAGCAATTGATATCCCAGCCAGTTCGAAGCTGCGGACCATCACACTTGATTCCATTTGGGTTGCACAAACAAAATGCTATCTAAATACATGTAACTGAGGAAGTCACTATTCTGTCCTACATATCTAAGTTCCTTGGGCCAACAGAAGGAAACATGGAGCATAATGGAATATCAGATTGTATAATATAAAACACAAATAGTGTAATGTGCTTAGGCTGGTTGAAAATGAAAAATGTCTAAATACATCCAGGTAGGCTGAATACAAGCAATTTCCAAAAAGAACATTTGGGCATAACAAGGGTAGTCCAAGCAGCAAAAGCAGGAGAACACTAACTGCTGTAGAGCTGGTGAGAAGGCAAGTTCTAGTCCTAACATTTAAATCAAAGGTTCTCAAACTCTCACTCACCACAAGCAAATAAAAAACTGTGATTTACTGAGAAAAGAAAATTTGACAAAACATATCATGTAACCATTGCATTTACCGTTTTTGACTACTGTGAATGCGTAATCATTTTTTTACGTAATCTACGTATCTTTTCGATACGTATATTGCGTATATGCGGTCTTTCAGATCGCATATATGCAATCTACTTATCGAAAAAAATACGTAGGTTACATAAAAAATTACTACGCATGCGCAGTAGTTAAAAACGGTAAACACCGGACGTATATGCAATACATCCGGTGCTGTAAATCCGGCCCATAAAGAGGGAACCATCCAATGGCGTCGTTGCGGGGGCTGCCGGCAGAGGATTGCACAGAAATAGTGCCAGGCATTGTTTGTGCAATCCTCTGTCAGCGTCTCCTCTGCAGCAGCTTCCTTCCATCTAAGTGATGCTGTTGTGACCCCAAGGTCACATCAGCATCTTTCAGTGAGCAGAAAGTGTGCCACGGAGGTTAGGAGAAGATGAGCTTCAGCAGGGTAAATTTGGAATGGAGGAAGGGGGGCACCAAGGGGAGATCTAAATTCTTGCCCACACAAACAAAAGTTGTGACGCCCCTAATATGGACTGTAAAAATACTGTGTCAATGTATAGAAATTTACATAGTGGGATCCCATATTGATTCTTACTGTACACTTTACTCTTCTCAATTCCACAGTATTTCTATAAGTTCCATTCCCTTTACACTACGTGATCTGAAGCCTCTCTTGCTGTCTTCTCTTCTACTTTCCGCCTCCAATGTGTACTCTATTTTGTCTCCTCCTTTCTTCCTCATCATGACCCTTATTCAGACTAACGGACGTATAACATATATGCCTGGTGTTTAGCGATTTTTACTACTGCGCATGCGTACAAATTTTTGTACGTAATCTACGTATCTTTTCCTTGCGGTCTTTAAGACCACATATACACAATCTACGTAAGGAAAAGATATGTAGATTATGTACAAATATTACTACGCATGCGCAGTAGTAAAAATCATTAAACACCGGACAAATATGTTATATATCTGGTAGTCTGAATACAGGCTTATATTCTTTATAGTCTTCCCTTTCTGATCCAATTTCACTCCTTTCTAGTTTGTAAGGGAGCATAGCAAAAATCTGGTGATGTTCCTTCTCAGATAAGAATCTTACAATACCTTTGTATATCCATGACCATAATACAGTGCAATGACTGAAAAGATCTGTGGCACTCCAGGTGTTTTTAAACTACAATTCCACAGGTTTCCTATGCATGGACTAGACTTGGTTGTTAAACAAGAACAAACCCAGTGATTTCACATTTGCAATTAAGGATTGAATGTTACCAGGACCAGTTACCACAGAAGGTATTCTTAGTGGTGGTGGGGGGTGAATAAATGAAATTAGATTGGCCCGTTACTTGCTTATTAACCTGGATTGTTAATAAGATTACTTCCCTGGAATTGTAATTAATTTTTGTAAACTGAAATTTGACATATCCAGTACAACTCTCTTATGGTTGTGCAATACAGAAATATACCATTGTTACAGAGGTTTTATTACCTTTCTCCAAATCACACTTACACTTTAAGGATAATACAATTATATTTAACAGAATTTTAATAGTAAATTGTATAAACATATAGGGGCCTGATCCAGATTTAATATGACATTCTGTATGTAGCCTACCCAACTGAGGCTAACGTACAGAATTTGTGATTTTGTGTCAAAATACCGCACACAGGACAGCAGTGCAACCCCCCTGCTCTCCTTTGTGCAAATAGTGGATCTGTGCCATGGGGGTAACCTTAAATATTCCACATGCAACTCTGTGTGTGCAGAATATAGGATTGTACATAAGGACTAAACCTAGTAATGTACAGTATGTGCCAAAAGCCACTCACCATGTGTATCACGTACGCATGATGGGGGCTGAATTCCATATGTATACGCAAGCTGTATTCGTTATTCAGATTTATTTATTAGTTTCTGGCCCATAAAATATTTTAAAAAAGCAGACCTGATTTAAGTAAGCATTTGTTAATTGTTTGTATTACCTAACTTAAAAGAAACATTCTCCTTGTTTTCTTGGTAACAAGTTTTTATTCTTGCATACAGGGCCAGATTAAGGACCATATGGGCCTGGGGCTGAAATGGCCCATTGAAGTGTACATGACCAGCCATGAATTAGTGTGACTAGTATGGCACAAGAAGCATGTGCTTACTAACATTACTTAGCTTCCTGAAGGGTCACAAGGCACATCTCTGCTACACAGTGAGTGATGGGAGGAGCTGCTGCAGCAGAGCATCCTTATTGGCTCAAAAATTGGCCATTTTACATATTAATGACACCACAGATCTGCGACCGATGTGCATGGGAAGACACAGGCAGAGTGCAACAGTTGGAAGCCACACAGCCGGCTGGGAGACCGGTTATCATAATAATTGGATTTCTTGATGGGCCAATTTTTAGATGTAGGCCTGGGTCTGTAGTCCGATTTGCCCCATTGTTAATCCGGCCCTGCTTGCATACATATATGTAAAAATATGGGACATTACACAAGTGTGTTTGGGGGTAGAGATATATTCATGTTTGTATGGAATACTCCTACTCTATAGATTCTTTAAAATAACTATTTCTGAACTTATTGGGCCAACCTGTTAAATAAATCTTCGAATAAATAGATCCAGTGAGTAACATCTGGCATACATGCAGAAGGCGGGTGATTTTATTAAGTCTAAATCTGGCCCGGTGTGAGCAACTATTTTGTACTTGGTTTGTTTAAAGAATGAGAAAGGTGCAATGTGGAAATGTAGGAAGGTGTAAAGCAGACGTATTAAACTGCGGCCCAAAGGGAAGCAGCGTAGGCGATCATGGATAAAAAGGGGTGTCTGCTATCAGCTGTCACAGAAGTTAAACAGGACAGCTGATACCTCTTTTTTTAGCTTTACTGTATAACTGCTGCATCTGTCGATAGCAGGAAACGGATTGCTTTATGGCTATGCAGACACGCCAGCGTCACAGAGAAAATGGTGCACGCGTACGGAAGGCATCATAGGTAAGTAAGGTATAAACATGGGAGAATGGAAACTAATAAATGTGGAATTACTGGGAGCTGGAGCCATATGAAAAGGGAATAATGGGAACTGGAGACATGATTTGGGAATATTGGGGAGCTGAAGACATAGGATGGGGGATACTGGAAGATGGAGACACATGAATTGGGAATACTGTGAAGGCTGGAGACACATGATGGAGAATACTGGAAGCTGGAGACATGGGAAGAAAACATTAAAATTATTATTTTTTTCTTACTAATAAACCTTACAAAATTTCATATGAGAATTTTTGTTTTTCTTGCAGCACAATCTTAGACTTTGAATGTTTGGGGTTTTGAGTTTGACATGACCGGTGTAAAGTATTTAAAGGTTATAATGATTGGTAGATAATTCTAAACTAGACAAGAGAAAAGGCAACACACTTAGAATCGGATTCAGAGTAGCGCATCCGTGTGAAAACATGGATGTGCTGCTTTTTTTTAAAACTGCGCATGCGCAAAAAGCACAAGGAAGTCCTATTGCTGGCAGAGTTTAGTGTATTCGCCAGCATACGATTCCGGCAGCAAAAAGGGGTTTCCCTGTATATGTAAAGGAGAAAAGCTCCACTTTTCTCATTTAACTATTCCGTGCACGGCAGTCAGGTAGCTGCTTAATAAGCCCTACACTTCCACTATCTCAGGGATGGTGTAAGCGTAGGGGCAGCTCACCGGAGCTGCCAAAAAAAGAAAGTGGTAAAAAAACAAAAAAATAACTTTTTTAGTTAAAAATTAAACCCTTCCCCCGCCTACACCGCCGCCGCAACCTATGTTAAAAAAATGTATAAATAAAGTCTAGGCCGACAGGGCATGTTGCCGCTAGTAGAACTACCAGCGCAAACATGCCCATGAATAACAAGACATGCTTGCGGTAGTACAACTAATACCGCCAGCATGCCCTGCCAGCCACGGCCCGCTGCGCTGTAAAAATTGCCCCCAGCATAACCCAGTAACCATAGCGTGCACAATAAAACAAAATATCTACTGTACCCCTCAAAAAATATTAACCTGTGCATCCCACATAATAAAAAATATCTACTGTACCCTGCAAAAAACTAACTAGTGCATCCCACAATACTGAAAATATTTACTGTACCCCACAATAAATATTATCCAGTGCATCCCACAATACTGAAAATATCTACTGTACAATAATGCATATTTACAACCGTACCCCACAAAATAAATAAAACAGTACATACCACAATAATGAATATATCACCTGTCCCCGTCATAAATGTCAGCTAACTCTAATGTCCAATATGCCCAAATGTCCAAAAAATACACCAAAGTACATTAAAAATAATTTAAAAACATACTTACCTGCTCTGCTGTGGTCCAGTCTTGTAAGATTTTAATCCTGGGGGTTGTCTTGGAAAATAAAAAACCCTTAAGAGACGACGGAAATCATGTCCTGCAAGCAGGAAATCCTGACCCTAATGACAGGGTCACTGTCATTGGGGTATATTTATACCCTTTGGACAGTGTCTCAAATATCGTGAGAACGATATTTCAGTGTCTGAAATCCGCATACTACTCTGAAGTAGCACTCTACGTGCTATTCAGAGTGGGCTATAGGATGCAATAAAGCACATTCTTGAATAGCCCGTAGTCAAATTAGGATGTGCAATTCTACATCGCACATGCACGTAATTCTGAATCCGGTCCTTAGAATCTATGGAAGGCAATGCAGAGGATTTTAAGGATGAATCTATACTTGGAAAAGGTGGGAAATGTATAAAAGATGTGAGAGGTCATGTGCAATACCAAAAATATAGAACATATGAAAAGAAAGCAAATGTGACTGTTTAGGTGTATTTATTTGCACCTACAAAAGTCCTGTTGTAAGTGCTAATGGTGATCATGCTTGATGACTATGGACACACAATGAGAGCTGTGTAGCCTGTCTGACGCATATGATTTTAATTCAGTTCATTTTCCATAAGCATATTTCTAAATATAATATTCAGCTAGATTACTCACAATTCTGAAATTGTTTCCAATTTTTTTTTTATTCCAACTATATGGAATATAGTGTAATGACGTATATTCAAGTATATTATTGCAGCATTTACTAAAAAGAGGAGGGGGGGAGTGTGTTGATGTCACCCTGGAAGTGAGCAAAGCACCTGATGGGTATTTTATAGAAAGACCAATAAGAATGGATACTGTAGTAGAGGGCGGGCTTACTTATAATTGACTGGAGTCACAGGCACAATATTATATTGCTGAACTGATAAACATACGATACCATTTTAGATAGTAAAATGTGGACTGTCATTTTAAGTGCTTTGGTGAATGCCATTTAAGCAAACATTAATCTACTTAATGCAAAATTGCAAGAAAAATAATCAGTCAACTAGTCTTAAACATGGTGATGCATACAATCTAATAAAGAACCAACATTTATTAAAAAAAAACAACTCTATTAAGACACCTAACAATATACAAACTGTAAGGTAACCTTGATATTAGAAATTTAAATGTATTCCCACAGAATGATTGTATATAATCATTATTCGAGCATTGCCTTACAACATTTTCAGATGTATCTTGCAAATGAATTCTATAGTTTAATATTCTGGACGAGGGTGGTTGTAGCATGCCTTGCATTTATTTGCTAGCAGCATTTTATTTTTACACCACCAAACCACCCCTCCCCTCTCCCCTCCTCTTTATTTTTTTTTCCGCTGGCAAGATCCCTCCGCCTCTCTGTTTTTTCCCTTTTCTCTTCCGTCCTGCTAGGTAAATCAAAACATCTGTAGTCATCATTGCCCGGCTGGGTGGTTTTATTGATAATCTTCTTAAATGAAAGGGAAAGGACGGATAGCCCCGCAAGTTTCGACTCAGTCAAGATCCTTCGGTTTGTCTAAGGCGCTGTCCGTAGATATGTGGTGCTGAAGCAGCGTCCATTCTGTCTGCACTGGAGGAGGTATGTATAAGAGAACAAGGGAATCGCGACGCACTGCACTGGCAACAGGGATACCTTTCTGTCGCTGGGATTTCTAACTACTGGCTTAATCCTCTCTGAGCTTATATACTGTTTTCTTCTATATCATTAAACTGTATAATGATGTTGCCACCACACAACTGATTGCTGTTGTTTCTCAATTTTTTTTTGCCTGTCCACGGAATTTATTACTGGATGTTGCACCTTCCCAAGAGCTGTTCATACTTCATTTCCCTCCCATACTGTCGGACGTTTAATTACACGGACTACATCATTTCCTTTCTAAATAAGTGATATTTGTTAGTAACCATTTCCTGGCAACCTTTTTTTTTTTTTTACACTTATGTTTACTAGTTCTCTCCTATAGTGCCCCATGACCCATCAGTGTTCGTGAGATAGGGAAGGGATAGAAGAAAATTATACAAAAGACATGGAGGAAGAGCTAAAATGCCCTGTGTGTGGCTCTTTCTTTCGAGAGCCTCTGATTTTACCGTGCTCACACAATGTCTGCCTGCCTTGTGCCCGCACCATTGTAGTGCAGACTCCAGAAAGCGACCATCTACCTCACGCAGCCCGTCCAATGTTGCTTATGGGCGCTGACTATGACTACCCGGATCACCTGGATAAGATGAGTCTGTATAGCGAGACAGACAGCGGTTATGGTTCGTACACGCCGAGCCTTAAGTCCCCCAATGGCGTAAGGGTATTACCTCCTGCTCCAGCCCCATCTTTAACTGCCTCATCTGGAGCATCGTCTCGAGGTGTGCACGGCAATATATGTAGCTTTTCCTCCATTACCTGTCCGCAATGCCATCGCAGTGCATCCTTGGACGAGAGGGGATTGAGGGGCTTTCAGCGCAACCGACTGCTAGAGACAATAGTTCAGAGATATCAACAAGAGCGTGGCGCAGCACCTGACGCAGAAAGCAGAAGTACGCAAGAAGCATCTAAAGGTTGTGTTGCCAGTGCTAGATGTCAGTTGTGTGATACAAATCCAGCAGAGGCCGCAGTTATGTGCGAGCAATGTGATGTTCTGTACTGCTCTTCTTGCCAGAAGAAATGTCACCCTATTAGGGGACCTTTTGCGAAGCACAGACTTGTGCCACCTTCTCAGCTAGCACATTCCACAACTAATCAAAAAACAGCTTGTACAACCTTAACGCCAGTTAATACACCACGCAAGTTCCCCACCTGTGCTGACCATGAAATGGAGAACTACAGCATGTATTGCTTGAACTGCAAGACCCCTGTGTGTTACCAGTGTCTGCAGGAAGGAAAGCATGGCAAGCATGAGATGAAAGCTCTTGGGATTATGTGGAAGCAGCATAAGGTTAGTGAGATTAAAACTCAGTGGCATGCAAATGACTGTCTTAAAAAAAATTAACTAAGTGTAGTTGCTGCTTTATGTGTGTGTGTTTGTGTGTGTGT
>WWET01001921.1:90009-125773 GCA_011038615.1 Limnodynastes dumerilii | reverse complement strand
GCCCCCCTCAGTATTCTCCATCATGTGCATCCAGCCCCTCTCAGTATTCCTCATCATGTGCATCCAGCCCCCCCTCAGTATTCCTCATGATATGCCTCCAGTCCCCTCTGTATTCCCTATGATATGCCTCAAGCCCCCCCTCAGTATTCCCCATGATATGCCTCCAGCCCCTTCCTTACCTTGATGACTGCGTCCTCACGTGCACGGAGCCTGCTCGCTCCCGAGTCCCGACTCCCAAATCATGTGAAGTAAGGCCCCGCGGGACCGCGGCAGCCAGCACAGTGCCGCGGGGATGATGAACCCGGCGGCACACACACATTACAACAATATAACCTCATCGGTTAAGGGACGAGGTAACCTTAAAAATTCAGCCTCTGAATCAGGCCCTCTGTCACTATATGTTAGTACCAAATCTAAGATGACCTCTTTGCGAGAGGGCTCTTTCACCAGTTGCTTAAGGGACACTCCCTGTAATGAATTTAAAATGTCCCCACTTCTCGTGGAGATTGATGAAGACTCATCCCAAATTACATCAATTAGATTAAAATCGCCCATGATTATTACCTCCCTTTTAGTGCCATTTTAGCAATGTCTTGCAATAGGACATTGTCCATTTCTTCCTCTTGCCCTGGTGGCCTATATATAACTCCAGTACGAAGAATAACCCCCTGGATATTTATGGTTACCCTAAGTGCCTGAGTTTTCTCTCCAATTCTCCATATTAAAGTTGAATTTAACCCTTCCTTAACATACATTCATTTGCCTCCTCCAATTTTTACTACTCTATCCTTCCTAAATTAATTATAACCCGGTTAGGTCCCAGTCATGATTGTAATTGTACCATGATTCTGTGATTCCTACAATAATATGCCATAATTGCAGTTAGTTCAGGGATTTTGTTTCCTAAGCTCCTAGCATTTGCACACGTTGCTTTGAGAGGTTGCATTATGAATCTTCTATTCAGTTAATTATTATTTTTAGCTATGTTTATATTGCTTTTTATATTTTCATTTTCATTAGTTGCTGAGGATATATTATCTGTCATTATTGACCGGCCACACAACACTTTTTGGTTGAGGGAGCAGCTATTTTTATTATTTGTATCACTGCCCCCATCTCCTAGTTTAAATGATTTCTAATAAAGTATTCAAACTGCTTGCTTAGAATATCTGTTCCCACAGAAGCTAGCTGCAAGCCATCCTTTTTATACAAGTTTCTGTTTTGCCAGATGGCATGGATATCTTCTATGAACCCAAATCCTTCCTCATGACACCACTCCCTAAGCCACAGATTAAAATCATGAATGCACATCATTCTACCTTCTTCAAATCTGTGTACTGGCAGAACTTCAGAAAAAGCAACAGTATTTGCCACCTGCTTAAGAGCAGTTCCCAGCTTTCTAAATTCATTCTTAACAGCCATTACTCCAGCATTGGCCAAGTCTTTTGTCCCAAGGCAGATCCACCATTTCCTTCCCCTTTCTCATGTATTGCAGGGCATGCTGTGCCTTTTAGTACCATAATCAGCAGCGTGCCAAGGGTTATTGGCATGCCACCGCATATACAACTGCCCCCATAAATATTAAATACATACTATGCCCCCGTACATATTACTAAACATAACCCCCCGATATATATAAATATATAGTTAATACTCTGATACATATAAATAAATACTGCTCCCTAGAAATAAAGAAATCATGCCCTGATACATATTAATAAATAAATAATGCCCCCTAGAAATAAATAAATCATGCTCTGATACATAATAATAATGAAATCATGCCCCATATTAATAAAGAAATCATGCCCTGATACATAATAATAAATAAATAAGACCCCCTAGAAAATAAATAAATCATGCCCCGATCTATATTAATAAATAAATCATGCCCTATAGAAATAAGACGGCCTGAAATAATTAAATAAAAAAGCCACGCCCCCCTCTTTAATTTAAATAACTTCACATGTCCCACTAACCATTCTTAATTTAAAAATATGAAATATTGTTAATACTTAAGGTTCTGTAGTTTTCTTTTCTTCTAGGCGACACGTTGAATCTAGGAAATTACATTGCAAGGGGACCAAGTTACATTTGTACTTACATTTGAACTGTACAGTGCTGGCCAGTGAATGGCATTGTAGAGCTTCAAATACATTCCAACATTGACAATCGGACAACAAGAAATGTATTAATCTTAGAAATCAAGGGAGAAGGAAGGAGCAGACTTTGAGATGCATGTCAATCTAGGTGTCTATAAAGTCTGCAGTGAAGTCTCCAACGTTCGCAGTTTGTCATATGTTGTTGTTTTCCTGAGAACTACACTAGGTTTCCGTTTACACTAGAGTTGTAACAGGACACAGTTCCTACTGCTACTCAAATGTAGCATGATGTATACCTCCTTGCTGGCAATCAACTATCACAGGATTCTGATGGTTGTCCTTGTTAAGTTGTCTTAGTTTTCATAGAATGTGACTTACCTTGAGAGAGCTCCTACACAGGGGTTATAGTGATCCCTTCTTACAGCTCATAACTAAGTGTTACTGGCTCCTTCCACATTTGTTGTAGAAGGGGTCTTGTTGCCACCACAAGGTTCCTACATTCAGCGCACAGAACCACTTCTTTCTGGGTATCCATTGATATGGCTGATGCATGCCCGTTGTGGATGTCTAACTGATGTCCCCCTGAATGCTTGCTATGGTTCAGGACTGCAGGGTAGCAGGCAGAGGTCACAGGAAGCTGGGTTTACTCAGGTCAGCCAGGAAACTAATTAAATTTAAGCTAATCATAGTTGCATAGTTACATAGTTGATGAGGTTGAAAAGAGACAACATTCCATCAAGTTCAACCTATTTTGGATCTCCTGCGATCCCTATCTTTATATTTGAAGTTAGTCCATATGAAGCAACCTCCAAACTGTTGCAATCATAAAAATAAATAAGTAAATAAATAAATAAATTTATCCCTAGCTTCACTACTGTCCTTTATTTAAATTAGCGATCCTGGTAACCCTGGATGTTCTTTTTAGCTAAAAATATATCTAATCCTTTCTTAAACATATCAAGTGAAACTGCCATTACAATCTTTTCTGGCAGTGAATTCCACATCCTGACTGCCCTTACTGTGAAGAACCCTTTCCTTTGCTGGTTGTGAAATTTTCTTTCCTCTAACCTTAGTGGGTGACCCCATGTCCTGTGTACAGTCCTTGGGGTAATCAATTTTTGAAAGCAGTTAGATTTTCTTATTAGCTCTCACAGCTTTAATACAGACTGATACACATTAGCAGTGTGCTAGTGATACAGAAGTTAGATGGAATACCCCTTACAATACAAACTACAGCCCTTTTTATACTTGTTGGCAGGGGGATAAAACCTGCCCCTACATGCACTGCAAAGTCTGGGATCTTAAACACAATATTTGCCATTTCCTGAAAACTGGACTTTAACATCATTTGGATTTAACCCAATTTACACCAATTTAGTTATTTACTAATTGGATCCAGACTTAAGTAAGTGCTTGAAATTAGTTACTCCTGGGCTAAACTAGCAGAAAAAAAATATTTGAGAAGTGTTACTCAAATATTAACCCTAGCTCAGCTAGAGAAATAATACTATTATATGTGATGAGCAGCGATATTAGACTCTAGGGAACTATCCAGCAGCAGCTCTGGGGATGACTAGTCCCCTTTAAAAACAAACTACACAGCAAAAAGAGTTGCACTATGGAAGTTACCCAAAAACGTTTTATTAAAACTATCCAACCATAGACAAATGAATAAAAAATATATATAATTTAGATGCACATAACTGAAAAGACAACAAACATATAAACATGTAATATAGGCACAGCTTAAATTTCAACAATATAACATTTCAAAATGCCTGTTGACATTTCTTTTTTGAGTATGGAAATGTATACCGATAGTAATCCCTCTCAGTTCAAACTTAGATCGCCTAGGCAACTGTTTGTCCAGAATATAATGAACACAACATGTTAATAGTAAATGACAGACCAGTCCTGTGTGTATATTCAAAATGGCTCCACAACTCTATAGGGAATACATTGCCACTTGTCCACAGGATGGATACAATAATTAGTAGTCAGATGAATCAATTTTGAAGCTGATATGATCCCATATAAGACTGGAAAGTTCATCCAAAGAATTATGTGTGTGACTTTGATGTTGATATTGCACTTATAGATCTGTTGTTTTCACATGTGTACATTTTCCGTGGCAGTTCTAGCTGTGTACAGTCGATATAATACTCACAGATGTCTGCTTCTCTTGTCACACCAGATTATACTCACACATGTTGCACCTTAGCTCTTAGTGATACACAAGACTCTACAGTCCTCCCGATGGACGCCACTCGGACAGTCCCCTGTGGGGAGATTCTGTGCAGACAGCTAGTGTGTGGAAGGGCTTCAACCCAGTGTTCAAAGGCAGCAGAGTTTCTCTGTTGTCTGTAGGGGGAGCTCCCCTATTAGAATCACAGACATAGGACCTGATTCAGAATTAAGAAAGTGCTTAAAATAAGAGAGGAAAGTCACTCCTGGGCTAAACAATGTTGATTGCAGGGGAGTCATATTTCATCTGTTGCAAACAGTATTAGAGTTGAGAGGAGGTGTTTCCCAGCCAAAGTCTAAATAACAGTGTGATAGTAAAGCTGGTCAGTATCTGTGTGCAGTAAGCAATTCAAAGATATATCCCTGCATGCAAAGAATACAATTAACTTGACTCCCCCTGAAATCTGCATGGTTTATCCCAGGAGTGACATTCCTCTCTTATTTTAAGCACTTTCTTAATTCTGAATCAGGCCCATAGACTGTAATGCTTTAATTATCCCAGGTGGAAAAATTACAGTCACACGATCTGAATTGCCAGGGTATGAATCTGAAGGTTTAGTGTCCGCTGTGCCTAATCCCAATAACTTTTATGCGTTTCTCCTGTTAATCAGGTTTCTTCAGAAATTATAGGTGGATCTCAGGTCTCCACCTATATAGAGTGAACTTGATTGAAACCCTTTCTCACCTGTGTCAGTCATTGCTGACAGAGAAAATTATCTTTTGTTTCTTTGCAGTTTTTGAATACAACAGGACCATTCATATTTTATGGGCTAAACCATGTTGATTGCAGGGGAGTCATATTTCATCTGTTGCAAACAGTATTAGAGTTGAGAGGTTAAGTTTCCTATCCCAAGTCTAAATAATGGTGTGATAGTAAAACTGGTCAGTATCTGTGTGCAGTAAGCAATTCATAGATATATCCCTGCTTGCAAATAATACAATTAACTTTATTCCCCCTGCAATCAACATGGTTTAGCCCTCAGTAACTAATTTCAAGCACTTACTTAAGTCTGGATGCAGCCTTAGTTCCTTTATCTTTCAAGATACATGAAGACTATTGACTCCACACTGTGCCCTCAGGCCAAAGGTGTTCTTGTCACAACAACATGGAAACGGCTTAATTAACATGGGACTTCCTATCAGAAAAAAATTTCTCCTAAATACATTTCACAATACTAAAATTAGTTTATATCTAAAGGTATAGTTTGGTAATTTTTTGTTATCTTTTCATCTGCAGTATACATATTTGTGATAGAAGATTTTCTGATTTTGCCTTGTACATTTTAACATACCAATCCAGATAAAAAAATCTTAAAAAGTCTACACACAAATTGAAAATATAGAAAATAGTTCATAGAAAAAATAATAGTACATAGTCACAGAGAATGGCATTTCACAGTGGCGAAATATAGAGACATGAAAAAGGAGCTCTAATTCTGCTGAAACTGCTGTCGGGGACTATGCACTATTCTATGTAACCGGCTGGTATATATTTTGGACCTTATTGGACATTACCATGATAATTTTATGGATACCTATTGCACATATTACCTAGTCTGAATTGAATATTTTCTATATTTTCAATTGGTGTGTAGACTTTTTTAGGATTTTTTATCTGCATTGGTAAGGTAAAACTTACAAGACAAAATCAGAAAATCCAATTGTTGTTATCCTAGACATATTACATGAGGATTGTCTATCCTGTTCTTTCCCCTTTTCTTGTTTCCCATTCACAACACGGAATGGAGGACTAACAAAAGAATAAGAAGGATTTTCAAAGATAGCTAAGATATTCTATTTCCCACTTTTGCGGTGCTCTGATCTCTGCATAATATTAATCATTTTGGAATGCCCTCTTCCAATGTTTAAATATAGTGTCTATATTTTAGATAGCGGATGTCAGTTCTGCTGATTTTGATACTTTTTATGGTTTCTATGCTCCATTTGTCTTATGTCACTGATATATGATCAGTATATGGGCAGCTGTGTATATTTTGTATGTTCTTTGTATTTTGTACATATTTCACCTGATTTCTGACTATATATTGTATTTCATTAGAATAGTTGTTTTTTTTTTTAACTTTCTTTGGGAATAGATTTTTCATGATTTAAAAGAGTTGTGCATGTAAGTAAATAATTCACTTGGGGTCATTGCTGCATTACTAGACCACTTTTATAGCTGCCAGAGCATTCTGCCACCTAAAGAACCATAAGTTCCAGTATGCCCTGAACATCCAAAGCCATATACCTAAAGCCACTATTTTAATCCCCTGGGGACCCTTGGCCCTCTACCTGGGGTCTAGGGCATGTATAGACATAGACAAACATAGAATTTGGCGGCAGATAAGAACCAATTGGCCCATCTAGTCTGCCCGTTCTACCCACCCAGAACTCATCCTGTGAAGCAACCCTTTTTTAGACTTCCCCCAGACCCACCACCCTCTAGTTATACACTAGGGTTCATGTTGTCAGTAGCCAATTAACCTACTAATATATGTTTTTGATTGTAGGCAGAATGTTTAACGTAACACGAATCAGAGAGGTGGGAGTTATGGTAACCACACAGTAAGGGCTGAATTCAGCAATCCTAACTTCTGCAAAGTCGCCATTATAAGGGATGATGTTGAATATCCACTACGATTAGTGCAATTGGCCAGTGCAATACATGTGTCTAGATTATACAAACTACAAGTATCCACAGTACGCAAAAAATTGCAGCACAGGCCACATGTATGGTTAAAAAAAAAAAAAAGTCAGGCAGGGAAATAACTGCAAAAAATTATATATTTATATATATTATATGTTATAGAGACATGGCACAAGTTTTCCCCTGTCCGAGGCCTCATTGGGTTGCCGCTCACCATTCCCCTGGCGTGTACCTCCCAGCTCAACACCATTGTCAGTCTCCACCAAGAAATGGCTGTTTTAGAAATAGGGACAGCGGAAAGCTTATTTTTCTCTGTCTCTATTTTGAAAAACAGACATTTTAGATATTTTTATTTAAAAATCAGCATACTTACTTATTCCTTTACAGAGCGCGCCGGACACGTTGCCCACCGCAGATTCCACTGGAAAGGTGAGTAACTTCTCTGGGGACTTTTAGGGTTATGCTCTGGGAAACGGATAGGGTCATAAAAAGTGAGCGTTAGTGTTCGGGTCAGCATGCGGGTATGGAAGTCTGCGGGGATGGGAGACTTAGGGTCAGACTGTGGGGAGGTGAGTCTTAAGGTTAGGCTGTGGGGTAGGGATGGTTAGGGTCAGGCTGCGGGGAAGGGAGGGTTAGGCTCGCGGAAGGGGAGGGTTTGGGTAAGGATTAGGGAAATAGTTGGGGTAAATTTATACTTACCATTTGGAGCTCCGTCTTTGGGGGATCGCCTGTTTTCCTCCTTCAAAATAGGACCGTTCTCAGCGGAGACCGACACCTGCTCGACACACTACCAGCATAGGTAACCAGCGTCTATGGCTAAGGCTCCAGTCAAGGTGGCTAAGGATCTTCTAGCTTGCCAATCACCTGCCATCCTGTACACTAGACCTTGCAGAGGGTGTGCTGCAAAAAGGACCGCTGTTGGAGCTGTGACAGTTGTCGGCTCACGGTTCCACAGGAGGCTCCCGTCTGCTGTCTGCTCCTGCTGATCCGGCACATGGCAGCTGCCAATGTGCTTCCACTGCCCACCAGACTTCTGGGACGCCTGTTGTTTTTCCGGTCGGGCAGAGGCAGATTATCGCTGCATCACCATCTTGTTGCTGTGTACCCTGCTGGCCCTGTCTTTGGGACAGTGATTGGGCCCACTTCTGGCCTGGACCAGAAGTGCAGGTACTCTCACCAACCAGAGCTGCCTGCACTTCCGGTTGGAGCACCAGACTTCTTCCTTGAGGTGCAGCCCAGACTAGACCCCTATTCTGGAGCTACATCACTTCTGGGCCAGCCATCTCCTGCAACAGTTCAGGGTGATCCTGTCAGCTGATTTAAGCACTTCCACATCACCACAGAGCTGGGCCTTCTCTATTCCTAGTGCTCCAACAGCACAAACTGCAGACTCTGACCACAAGGTGCCGCTGTACTCTTTAATGGCACTGTTCAGCACCCACTTTACAAGTGATGGTCTTTCTATATCTAGTTCTGCCACCAAGATGGTCTCACCCACTTGAGAGCCACTAGACACTTTTCCTGGCTCCAGGGATGTAAAGTGGGTTCACGCTATGTAAGTTTCATGTGTATGTGATCCTATAACCCGTCGCATGCTTCTTTCTCACTAACACAGTGCTGCCCAACATTTTCTAGATGTGCTTCAATGGGGAAAGAAAAATGCCAGACCAAAAAGAATGACAGCAGTTCACAGAACAACAACTTTCCCCAACAAGACCTTCGTTCATTCCTCCGCACGCCTGCTAGACATGTTTTAATGACCCCTTCCTCCCCCTTTTCTTACACCTGCTCATAAGATATGGAACATCTTCCAACTCCCCACTGTGGCAACTTAAGCTGGAGGTGGGTGAGATTCAAGCCCATTTTAGAGCCTTGTCCACCAAGCAAGAATTCGCTGATATCGAGCACCGCCTCCACTTGACTTGATTTGCCAGGAAGTCACCAACCTACATAAGGATTTAAAATATAAAAAATAAGGGCAGAATTTGCGCTATATACCAGGCTGCAGGCCTCCACACTCAGGGATTCACCAATATATGCCAATATATAATTAATGAAGTAAAAATGGGAAGGGGGGGGGGGGGCTAGCACCACTGGGACACTTCCGCAATGTTGGCAGATTCGCTAAAACCACTACTAAAAACAAATAGAATAAAATTACTAAAAAAAGTCTAATGAGAACTGTTTTAAACACAAGTCTATTAAAACATGTTTAAATGCACTGTGAATTTAAACATGTTTTAATAGACTTGTGTTTAAAACAGTTCTCAGACTTTTTTAGTAATTTTATTCTATTTGTTTTTAGTAGTGGTTTTAGGGAATCTACCAACATTGCGGAAGTGTCCCAGTGGCGCTAGCCCCCCCTCTACATAAGGATTTAACCCAGGTCTTTTCTAGAATTGATAATCTGAAAGAAAGCCGAGACACCATGGCAGACCATCTATCAGCCATCAGAGACTTTGCTGCCCATCAATTTGCAAGCATCAGTGCCCTGCAACTGAAAATTGATTGCCTCGACAACAGAGGGAGGAGTAACAACTTATGCATCAGGGGTTTACCTGAAGACTTTCAACAACAGAACCTCCTTGATGTGCTTAAGAACATTTTTGGAGAAATTTTAGGCAGATCCCAAATGTCCTGAGTTTGATGGAACCCACAGAGCCCACCAACCAAAAGGGCCGGCTTCTGAGAAACCAAGGAATGTAATTTACAGGCTCTGCTACTTCACACAAAATAAGGAATTCCTAAAATGTCTTAGGGGCCAGCATAAAATAGAAGTTCAAGGTCATCAACTTCAGACCTATCCTGGAAGACACTTCAACAGAGGCAAATGTTAAAACCACTAGCGAATGAGCTGCGGAAAAGAGATATAAAGAACTGTTGGAGCTTTCCTTGGTACCTCCAGGTTGTCCGCAATGGCAGACTCCATTTTTCTCTAAAATCCCTGTGCATTTTGCACAGCCATAAGCTGGCCATACACTAGAGCGATTATCGTCCCAATCTTCGAATTATGGTGGATTGGTCGAATTATCACTGTAGTAATGGTGCCGATTATTGTCAAAAACGGACGATAATCAAAAAATAATGGCTGCCATCCGATAATCTGATCGGGTGGTTTGCAATAAAAATTATCATTTATCGCTAGCGATATCGGACAGTGTGTGGGCATTGCAGATAATCGTTAATTTTTCTGCTGATTTTTCCTGACTTTTTCCCCACCCCTATAGGATGTGGCTATGCTGATGTAAATATCGTTCTTCCTGTTTATCTCTCGTGACCCATAATGAAAGATGGCATCTTGTAATGACTACAGAATAAAGTACCTGCATGTCTGGTAAAGAAAGCTATGGGCTTATATCAATGTGCAGCTGCGCCAGCCAATAGGCTGGCTGCAGGCTCTCCAGCAGAGATTATCGCTCCCAGCCTGTGGCAGTGTATGGTGCCGATATCGGGACCTTTCCCCAGGGGGAAATTGTCCCGTTTATCGGCAGCCACATGCTGGGAGCGATAATCGCTCTAGTGTATGGCCAGCTTTAGACCTTGACATTATTTTGTTACCTAGCTGGACTTTTCTCATAGGGCGCTGGACTCTCTGAATTGCTGTATCCTTTCTATTTGACCTGCAATAGTGCTTTTTGTTGTTCCTGGTTACCTCCTTATTGAACTTGGACTAGACCATTTTTTGTCTCTTCTAATCTCCAAATATGCCCTGTAGTCACTCTAGCTCCAATAGAAGCTTGTCTGCTCAGTTTTGAGTTCCACCGTTACTTTCGAAAAACACTTTTAGCAAACTTGTGGGTCTGTGGAACCCATGATATTGTACCTTTTTCCGCACTTCATTTTCACAATTTTCTGGCATCACTGACTTACTTTAGCAGTGTTCTGGATGCTGTTCATTTATTACCCCCCCCCCCCTGTGCTTATACCTCCCCCTAGAATTAATATGCTTCTTATGGTTCTAAATATATACTTACGACTTCACTCCCCCTTTTGAACATCTCCCAAACACACCAAACCCCCATCTTATGGTCTGAGCTCCAAGACTTCTTGGCATAGAATAGGGGAAGCTGTTATGCTCTGTGATACCCAATCGCTAACTCTCTTAAGGTTGTTTCAATAAATTCTAAGGGGTAGAATATACCAAAGAAGAGGTCAATATATCCATATTCCCTTAAATTAGAAAAAGCAGAAAAGCCCTTCCCTAAATCTGACTAACCCTCACTACCCCTACTGCTTTACCAATAATAGGGCTACCTTATCTAACCGTGTGTAGTTTCCTTCTTAAGAAGGAAACTACACATAGACTTTTCCTCTTCCTCCCTCCCCGTCTAACCTAATTCCCTCCCACTTTTGCCTAATCACTACCCGAGGCTACATTACGCCACCTGTTTCTACTTAAACTACAATCTACGTACATAACTGGTACGTAGATTGCGTAAATTACCTACCATGCATGCGTGGTAGTTCATTTACTAAATATATACACCTAAGAAGCTTCTGCTTTTAAGGTGCAAATACGGTCCTGAATGAGGAAATATGAAGATATAGAACCATAGGTGAGTGCAGCGGTATATTCATCATCCCTTACAAATCATATTTACTTGTTTAGTTACGAAGAATATCCTTTTAGGGCAGAGAAGTATGCCACGTTTGTTATATAGCAGTGTGTGCAGTCTTTTTGCTTTTTGTTGTTTATTTCTTAATTCGTCAGTCAAGCAATTAATTGTCTATAATTTATATATTTTCCTTTCTTCAGTTTCATTTTCAAATACAATATTAAACAAACAAATATATAATGTTTACAAGGATAAAACATTTAGATAAAATATGAGGCTTGTGTCTGATTTTCCACCATACTTTATCCCCTAAGCCTTGCTGGGCAAAAGACAGACAAATACAAGTAGGTCATATGCAAGTGACACCCCTCTGTTCCCAAGTGTAAAATTTGTGGCACAAAGCTATTTAACCCTTGAAATACTACAGCTACATATTCAAATCAGTAAATTAATACCTGTTTCTACCTTTTCACCCTATGTCATGCCTAAAACCTTGTTGGGCTAGGCAAAACGCCCCCACTCCCGCCAGCTACACACTGCAAGTACCAAAGCGAATGAGCCAGCATTCAAGTTCTAAAAGGAGCTGGGTAAGAGTACCTTGGGCCACCCTTAGTCATTCTGGGAACTCTTTTTACTTTTGCCTATTAAGGAATCACCATAGCGGTTTAATGCTGCTCTTTGCAACTATAAGTGACTCACTAATGGATAGCACCATGCTATGAATTGAACTAATCAAGTGTCTGAAACTGTACATTTTTAGGATCATACGGTCGTATTTCAGTGACCACATTCAGACTAGGCATTTTGGCCTTAACTACTGTGTGTGAACTTTATGAGATACATTTTCTGGAAGTAAATTTTTTTCCCTCCAGTACTATTGAAATTACAGAATTCAACTAAGATTATTACTCTTATTATTTCTTTATTTATTCTTATCTATTCACAGTTTATTGTTTATGATCCGTTTTTCCTTTAAGGAATATTTTGTCTTACATTTGTTATTGTGTTTTCCTTTTTTGATATAAAGTTATTTTTAACCTTTCCACCTAGTCAGAACGCTGAGTACTTACTTTTCATACTAATGCCGTAGGTCTAGTACCATTCAAGGGATAAGGGGTATTCCCTGCAGTACTTAAAGCTTCCTACCTAGTTGCTAATTAGTTCCTTAGGCATCGCAACCAGGTTGTTTCCATTGATTTAAATCACTACATTTCCTACAGGAGTAAAATAAAATAAATAAATAAATAAAAGGGGGCTGCTGGAGTTTATCTTGAATACTAATTCTTACCTGTGTTGGCAATCAGCCTAGTTACATTTATTTTTTTTCTAGTTACATTTATCTCTATTGCCCATTTCTATAGGGCATGGATAAATACCTTGAAGCTATGCCCCCTAATGTTGCACAGACCCCATCATCCTCTAGACACGCTTGAGCAAAACAGTACTCAAGCAAACAAATTCCCTCTTTGCCACAGAGACTTGACAATGAAGAGTCAGTGGATGGAACACAACCCACAGAGGGGAAAATCCCTTTTACACAGGAAACCCTGGCTACTTTGGCTCAGGAATTATCTAAATATCTACTGCCTTATATAGACAAAAAGCTTGAACATAACACTATATGATGCCTCATTGACCAAAATAGAATCTAATACTTTGCGCTTAGGCGCTATAGAGCAATGTACTAGTGACTTAGAGGACCAAATAAGTTATTTCCAAGCCACGGTGACATCGCAGGCGAACTCTATCCATGCATTAAATAATAAGGTTGATGACTTGGAGAATAGGCACCACAGGAACAATCTGCTATTTATAGGTCTTCCTGAATGGATAGTTGGTGATAAAATTCTGGAGTGTCTTATGGTGGATATTCCCACTGCTTTAGGCATCCCCGTAGCAAATACACCAGTTCAAATCAAAAGCGCTTATAGAATTGGCCCTAACAGACCAGGCAATGAAGGTAGATCCCACCCTGTCATAGCTAAGTTCTTAGATTACAGAAACAAAGAAAATATTTTGATGGCCTATCGTAAATCTCCTCAACTACAGATAAATGGTTGCAATATTCTTATCTTTCAGTTCTGGTGTCAAGAAAGAGAAAATAATTCTCAGAAGTGTGCCAGGAATGGGCAACCATACTTTTTTTCTATTGTTGATGTGGCCGAAGAATTCCTATGTACTCACCCACCTCCCAATTGCTAAATGAAGGCACATGGGACTAATGTTCTCTTAATACTGATTAGCACATCTTTTTTGGACAATGGTGCCTAGAGAGTTTGGTAACCTAGCCTGGGTTTCCCCTTTGATACTTGTTCTTTTCCTTTCACAATGTTCATGTTGGGATATTTGAGGATCTAGTTGCTCCTGGAGCAAATGTTTGTACTGCAATGTTGGATGCCGCTACACAAAGGGGTGCTCAACATAAAGTTCATGGTTAAGAAAATTGAAAAATGGTGGTTGGACAAAACATTATATTCTGTTCTTCATTCTAAAGTTTGTCATGTTCTTCACATGAATCAGGTTTCACCTCTGCTGCTGGGTGTGGTAAATACTGATTGGGATAGTCTTCCTGGAGTCCTGGGTAGGGAGACTCCCGCCAATGCTGAGATCTGCAATACTACAAAAAATGCTGAAGGAATAGGATGAGCCAGATTGAAATGCCACATGATCTCCATACCATGCCACTACACGTAGCCAAGCACGAGATATATGTTCCTAATTTGAAAATAATTTAATGGAATGTGGGAGGTTTAAATAAACCTATTAAACGTAGAAAGGTTTCCTCATTTCTTAAAAAAACCAAAGCCGATGTAATGTTTCTACAAGAGACACATTGGAGGGTTGGTGACAACTGTACACTAAGAGATGGATGGATTGTTGACTGCATAACCAGTTCATATAAATCACGATCTAGGAGGTGGTTTTTCATTGTCATTTAAATTATTCCATTATTGAACAACATATAGACCAGGAAGGTAGATTTATATGTCTAGACATCAATGGCCACCCTTACTCCTTACTAAATGTGTATGCCCCGAAGGGCGCTACTGACTCTTTACTAGAAACTATAACCAGTTTTTGTCACAAAGAAATGTGAAAAACTTGATAATAGGTGGTGATTTTAATATGGTAGTGAATATCCCCCTAGCAATTCTAGATGGTCATTCCAGTGGCAAGCTTTGAAAAATCTTATCAATATGTCTTCCTTAGTGGGCCCTTGGTGTCTTTTGAACCCTAGGGACCATACCTATACACACCTTTCAACTGTCCATGGTTCCCTTTCTTGAATAGATTACTAATCTTGGAGGCATGAAAATTGGATAATTTCTAATCAATTTATTCAACTGTTAATTGACTACCCTCGACATGTTGCTTCAACCTTTTTTTGGCGTTTCCCGGGATATTTCTCTAACACAGAAGATTTCTGTATGTATTTAACAAACAAGTGGGCAGAATATCTTGATAATTTGGAACATTGGGATCACCCAATCTTATTCTGGGGAGCATCAAAGGAGGTCATGAGAGGTCACATCATGGCCTATATGGCATGCAAAACAAAAGAGAACCTTGCCAAAGTACAGTCCTTTCAACAATTGCTTTCGTCTACCTTTAGAGCCTATACTAATAACCGCACAGATGAATTGTTAGCAGAATACAAACAGGTCAGACACTCTGGAAACTATTTGACAGCCCAGAACACCATAGACTATACTAAACACAAAGAGGCAGATCCAGAACAACGCTTCCAAGCAAATTTACGCATGGCGGACACGTAAATTCGCGATTTTATATTTACTGCGCATGTGCACGACAGATGTTACGCAGTGTCACGTATCATGACTCTGAGCATATGGGCCATTCACGTATCTGCCGCGTAAATTTGTACTTGTGTGCGTGCCAATTTTACTTAAGCCAAAAATACACCTAAAATACGCAATGTAGGTGGGGATTTTCATTTAGTAGTAGTAGTATGGGCGTGCTTAGCTGCGTAAGTCCTCATTGCCTATCCGTACATGTGCGTAACGATAGCGGTTACGCGGCCAAAAGTTAAGGTAGGGTTTGAAATGCGGAAATCGGTCAAACTACGTACATTCAAGGGGTGTGCCAAGGGGTGTGTATAGAAGGTACGTGTGCGAAAATATGCTACGCTAGTAAACAGATTGCAAGCGGAGTTCTGGATCTACCCCAAATTCTGTAGATGAGGCAATAAGCCGG
The DNA here is from genome assembly GCA_011038615.1 of Limnodynastes dumerilii. Classification (NCBI taxonomy): domain Eukaryota; kingdom Metazoa; phylum Chordata; class Amphibia; order Anura; family Limnodynastidae; genus Limnodynastes; species Limnodynastes dumerilii. The sequence goes on along the minus strand of WWET01001921.1, from coordinate 110,009 downwards.
GAAAAGTGCAAATATGGCCAAGGTGTGGAAAAAGAGAAGCACGGTTGCTGCACTACGTAATGATTCCTCAGGAGCTATTGTTACTAACTCACAAATCATAAAAAAAATATTTCACGATTATTACAGTCAATTGTATAGCGTTATCCCCTCACATATTACGCTTCAAGATACCTTTTTGTCTTCTGCCAACTTATGCAAACAATCTTTAGAACAAAAAAAAATACTTTGGAGAATGATATTACTGAGGAGGAACTTACATAGTCATTTAAACAACTTCAAAATAATAAAGCACCTGGGCCAGATGACTTCTCTAACTAATATTATAAAATGCTTCAGTCTCAAATGGTTTCACCATTATTAAAATTATATAGAGCAATTCACCAATACTTTCCTTCATTTGATAACTTTAACAAATCTCATACTATTCTCCTCCCTAACCCAAACAAAGATCAAACAGACCAATTATCCTCCTTAATACAGATTGCAAGCTTTTGGCCAAAATAATGGCTACATGTTTACAAGACTTCCATCCCTCAAGATATACTTCCAGTCCCAATTGTGAATTATTTGATATCTGTATTCTTCCCCCACTACTCGCTTTTTGGTGAATGGATTTAGGAATAAGGGACTGTGTATGGAAATGGGCACTCGACAAGGATGCCCACTCTCACCATTATTGTTTAATCTATCTCTGGATCCACTATTATGCGCAGCTTACAAAATTGCAGGAATTCCTAAATTAATGGCTTTCGGTGACGACCTACTCCTATACGGTTGGATTCCTTCCATTATTGTTAAAAAAAACCTGGAGAAGTTTGCTAGGTTTTTTGGTGCTGTGGGAGAACTTAGACAAATCGGTGGCACTGTGCCTTACCCCAGAGGTTACCCATCCATCAAGGAGTCATCAGGTACCCTTTAAATGGATCAGATGACATATTTGGGTATTCAGATTACATAAAATCCAACTTCACTTCATGAGACCAACATTACTAGAACGATTAATGAATTGAAGAAAGTGTGGGGTAATGGAGAGGTTTGCAACTATCTTATTTAGGCAGGGCAAATCTACTGAAGATGATATCTGTTCCTTATATATTGTATATCTTGTAGTCTTTGTCGATAGTCCTCACACATTCTGATTTTAAGAGACTCAATGGTGTTTTTCTTTTAACTGGAAGGGTGGCAGACCATGCATTAGCGTTCTAAAACTTCAACAAACAAAGCTAATGGTGGGATTAACTTCCCAGATCTGAAATGATATAACCAAGCTGCGCTATTGTGGCACATGAGAGACTGGTTATCAAAAACTGCAATTTATACAGATACTAAATTCAAATCTGTTAGTAACCCACTTTCCAACATTGTATCTTTTCTTCACAAGTATGAGAAGGAACTAGATCAAATGCAGAAGGACAACACATTATTGTGGACAACATATAGGGTTTGCCATGTACTTCGCCATAAACTTAACTTGAAGGCACATTCCTCTATGCACTTAAGGTTAGTAGGCAACCCAAATTTTCAACAAGGTAAAGCCTCATATCCTTTTAATGTATGACAAGTGAGTTGTTATGATCTCGGCTTTGATAGACAAAACAGGACAAATGCCCTCTCTCCTTTTCCTGGGCAGTAGAGTGCTTTAATTTCTTAAATCCCTTTCCATTTGTTTATTTTCAAGCCTAACATTATATGTCCACAGTAGCCCATCGCTTATCAGAGAAGGATTGTCATAATCAATTAGATTCGCTATTTTAAATACAGCCTTCCCATAAGGTAATTTCTATCCATTACAAGAACCTAATTTAACCTTTGGATTATGAGGGGTTGGGGTCAGGTCTGTCAACCTGGTGTACACATTTCCCTCAATTGACTGCCAATGTTTTGTTAAAGACTTTGGGCCAGATTCACAACCCTGTAATTTTTCACGTACGTGCCTAATTTTATGATTAGCATGCGTAGTAACTATTTTACGTGTTTCGTTACGTAGATTACGTACATGCGGTCTTTAAAGACCACATGTACATAATCTATGTTACAAAACGCTATGTAGATTGCGTAAAATAGTTACTAGAATCGTAAAATTAGGCACATATGTAAAAAATTATGGGGATGTGAATCCAGCCTTTTGACCATATCCTGAAAAATGCTAGCAGATATGCAGAACTCTTCCTTTCTTTTATTCAATAAAACCTATCTATCTCCACATAGAAGCTTTATTTTAGGCAACACACAAACTAATACTTGCTATTAATCTACATTAATAGCAAGTATTAGTTTGTGTAAACAGGATGCAGACCTCCTCCGTTGTCTGTGGTCTGTTGCCCTTTAATATGGGTTTTCTGGCTTAGGGTTCGTAGATGTGGAATGGATCTGTTAGTGAACTATGTACCTTTTACGACAGAATGGGCTATACTGGGTTCCATTCCTAAAAAACAAATAGGATGGGTTCTAAAAGATTATTATTAGCTATAAGTGCTTTAGCAAAGAAGACAATCCAAGAGTGGAACAAACCAGTTTCCCCCTTTACATAATGTTTAAGGAAAAGCTGTTCTTTTTTTTTAAGTGAATTGGTTGGAAACATCTTTATCTAAAGAATCAGAGATTGAAAACTTTTTTGTTGACACATGAAAAAGCTATATACACTCTCTCCCCAGTGGCATCACAGTGGGAGTGCAGACTGCACTGGGTATAAGTGTTTAAGGGGTGACAGAGCCTCCTCTCTCTGTCACCACCTTTACTGAATTGTGACCTGGATCTCAGCACCGCAGCGCCAGAATCTATAGATAGATATCTATAATAAATGGTTATGGCCTTAACAGTTGCGACTGGTGTACTCAGTAAAACTAATCTAATTTGTTATGTCAATCACAAGGGCTCTTGTGATTGTAGATACATAATGCTGTGTCTGCATATATGCCAATGGATATTGACTTAGAAATGGGAATTTCTCAGAGGCCTGATAAATAGTCCCATTTGCTAACTGACCAAGCATATGAAGTCCACCTCGCAAAGGGACAGGCTGCCATTCCATTTTGAAAGTTAGGGTTCAGTAGAAAGGGTAAGAAAAGAGTTAATGGGAGCTTAGTGATGTGATGTAAAATATTCCACAATCTATGTTTATGCCACAGGATTGGGTTGTCATTGTTGGGAGGAAAAATCTGGTCATGTTGGTGGAGGAACACAATTAGACTCAAAACATCCAGGAAACCCTGATCAATGAAATATTTTGTGTATACACCTGATAATTCAACAAATCTCTTAAGTAGCGCAGAAAAGCTGCTTAGTTGTGAGTTACTATATTAGGCAAATTCATTGTAAGTGTGCAGCCAGAAATGACAGAGACAGTCGAAAGGTTGTTTTTGTCTATTTTTGAAAGATAGCTATTTTAGAATTTTATTTTAATAATTTCTATGCGCGTCCTTTTTCCTTGCCATATGAAGGTACAAAAATGTTTTTGATAGTAGTAGCATCTTTTTGTGTTAAAAGAAAAAAAAAATTGCAAAAAGTACAATAGCATTGGGAATATTATCATTTTAATTAGGTTAATTTTTCCCAAATAGAAAAGAGGAAGGATTGTTTATCTTTTAAATTCAATAGCCACTTGACGAATAGCTGGTTTATTGTTAATATCATATAAATTTCCTACAAACTTTGAAATTTGAATACCCAAGTAGACAAAAGATTCTCTCGTCCATTGTAAAGGTATATTAGCACTCCATGATGGCTTCGCTATCTGCCTATGTAATGACAGTGTCACAAGTTTGAACATATTTATCATAAATCCAGATACTCCCCCCAAAGTCATGGATCTTAGCCAATGACAGGAGTAAGATCTTCTCAGGGTAAGAGTATATCTTCGGCAAAAGTCAATATTTTAACTCAAATTGTGCCTATTTTAATACCCCTAAACTGGTCCCAACTGTCCAATAGTGGAAGCAATGAATCAAGAGAGAATTTAAACAGTAATAACAACTATGACAACTTTGACAAGTGACCCTCCCCATTTCTATTTTGTCACCTCGAGTACTGTTTAGCAGTAGCTGAGTGCTAGGGTTAGTATACGTGAATATTACAAAATGAATAAAGGGAGCATCAAAGGCCCTGTAACTCAGTACACCCAGGAGATGTGACTATGCCACCATGTCAAAAGCTCTCTGGTGTCCAGGCTCAATAGTGTGTTTTAAGAGTCCGGAACAGAAGAAGAGGCAATGACAGCTGCTATCTCCATGTGAAAGGCTTTTACCAAATGTCTAACATGTACTAATCCCATCTGATGTGACATTAGCAACTCAAGCAGTATCAGCTCTAGACAATATGCGAATACTTTGGATAATAGCTTAAAATCAAGATTCAATAAGGTGTTGGGGTTGTTTAAACTATTGTTTGTGTGAGGTGAATGCTGATCTGCACAATCATAAAACCAATGATAAACACACATATATATATTTTGAATAATGTTGCAAGTCACAAGCAGCGCTGTAAAGATTCCTTTCCAACTGGAAAACAGCAGAAACCAGTCCAAATGTTCAGGAGGCTTCAACTCCCAAATAATGGCCTCACAGAGATCATATAAACCAAATAACGTTCATATTGGAATGTCCCACCACGGACCATGTAAACAATATAAGAAAGAAACAAGATGCGGTTAAAATGGTATTTATTTAAATAATATACTGCAGGCAGTACCAATACTAAAAAACAATAGATAAAAATAATAATTAGAGGAGCAGGACAGGCAAATCGTACCTAGCAAGATGGTTTTAACAGGGGCAGATGGTAACGGGATTCCAAAGCACTGCTGTGACAAAGGTATGACTGCACGTGTATCCTTAGCTCCTCCCACCGACGCGTTTCAGCTGGGTATCTCCGGCCTTTCTCAAGGTGCAATGGTACTAATCTAAGGCAAGGGGTTTAAATACCCCTCCTTCTCTTCTTATTGGTGGTTACATCTAAAAGGGCAACATTTGTCCGTTATGTGGATAATTGGGCTTTCACTATTTTTACATACATCATATTCATAAATGACTGCAGCAATATTAATATTGAATGCATTATGATACAGGTATTATGCAATGACGCAATACATTTGATATACAATGATACAGCATTGCACGATATTATTGGAATTAATTAAAAAGGCAACATATATTTAAAGAGAAAGCGACAATTTCACCAGATACAATGTGATACAAAAAGTAACAACACTATACATTCCATACATTGTTACAATAAAAAAACAACTGTATAACACTTTCCAATGTTTATCGACATTATAGGAACCATAAGTAAGTATTTTGGAAATAGTAGTTTAATACAAGGTATAACAAGATATTACAATACATGATTAGTTGCAAAGCTATTGACTGCAAAAAGATATTTAATAGACAATTCAAACATTCATAATATCAATAATTCTTTTAATAAACCCCTATCCTTGTCTCCAAACAAAGACAAAAATTTATTTATTTTAAAAGATGAATCTATATTTCTTTTTCTTTTTGTTGTTATACAAAGTCTATTTACATATGGGATTATTTTAGTTCTGTGTTGGCAGTTCAATAATATTGCATGGTTGAAATATATTAGCTACAAAAATTCGACAAAGCACATATTAATATGATAATTAATTTTAATAGGTTTTATGACTAGCTCTAAATAAAGGCCCTTTATTTCCAGCAATGAATTTATGTTGTGTCTTTACTTTTATATAGCTTATTTATTTACATTTTAATTCTATGTCTCTCTAAATCTGGATTACCCACAATACAGCGTCCGTAAAAACGACTCATTAATAATTATTCAAATCTAGAGGGTACATATTTTAGACTAATAAATCCTAAGATTCAGAGTCTTTATCTCAAAATACATTTTTTCTATATCTGATTAAATATGGAGTCCATCAAGATTTTAACAGACCTTATGTGATACATATGTGAAAAAAAAAATGTAAGTGAAAAAATAAAAAATAAAGTTAATTAAGAAACCATTTAATTTCTAAATCAATATTTAAACCAAAAGGCTGAAATGTTTGCAGTTTGAAAATCCAACGCATTTCATTGGTAGCAAGTGTTTTGAGTATATCCCTACTTTTCCAGGTATTATACACCTGGTCTATACCCCAAAAACCGACCAGATGTGAAATAGAACAATTGTGAAATTTTTTGAAGTGTGAAGATACTGAATAAGATTCCACACCATTTTTAATATTCCTTGTTCAGCCAGTCGCACTTTTAAAGGGCGAGAAGTACGGCCAACATAAAATAGATTGCAAGTGCATTTTAACAAATAAATTACATTAACAGAATTACATGTGATAAATTTCTTTATAGAGAAAAATTGTTTGTGAACACAAAAGTCTGTCAATCTTGATGGGCTCATTTTCACCATTTTACATCCCATACAAAAACCACATCTATGGAAGCCCACATTACGAGTCTATATCTCTTTTTTTGATTCTGGTAAGGAACTTATGACAATATTTTTTATATTATCCACCTTTCGGTAGATAAAAGTTGGTTTTGCAGGTAATAATGGGCCTAATATCACATCCTTTTTCAAAATCCCCCATTGTTTTCTGAAAATATTTTCTATATTATTACGGTTGGAATGATATTTTGTACAAAATGACAATTTTTTTAAATTTGATTTTGACTTTTTTGTACCTTTCAAAATGTCAACTCTTTCTACCTTTTCAATCTCCATTAGAGCGTTTTCCAGTTCTTGCACTTTATAATTTTTTTTTATAAAGTTATCCTTAATTTCATTTAACTGGTTTTTAAGTACTTCTGGTTCACTACAATTTCTTTTGACTCTCCTAAATTGCCCTATTGGGACACTTTTTAGCCATGTAGGGTGATGTGAGTTTGAATCAGTCTTCTTTTTAAAGGTACAAGTTTGTATACGGTCATCCTTAACGTAAATAGTAAGATCCAAAAAATCGATTGAACATTGACTGTATTGAAATGTGAGATGAATATTAAAGTCATTCTTGTTTAAATGCAGAAAAAAATCATTTAAACTAGTAAGGTCTCCCCTCCAAAAGAAAATAATATCATCTATATATCTGTGCCATGAGGAGAGGTTCACAACCCAGCTATGGCCACCCCAAACCTGCAAGGCCTCCCAAGAGGCCATAAACAGGTTGGCATAGCTGGGCGCGAACCTCGTCCCCATGGCAGTCCCTACCCGCTGAATATAATATTTAGATTCAAAATAAAAATAATTATTATTAAGAATAAAACTTATTCCCTCCAAAATAAATTGGGTTACATTTTCCCTAAATTTGTGTCTGAAAGGAATGAACTGACAGCAGCAAGGTCTTTTTGATGTTGGATGACCATATACAATGATGTAACATCAGCCGTTACCATATACATCTCAGAGTTCCATTCTATGGTAGATAATTTATTTAACAGATCTGTGGTATCTTTTAGATGTGAACGGGTATTAGTCACTAGTGGCTGTAAAAAAGAGTCAATGTAGGCAGAAAAATTAGAAGTCATAGAGTTACAACCCGAAATTATGGGGCGTCCTGGAGGGTTTAATAGGCTTTTGTGAATTTTAGGGAGAATATATATCCCTGCCACCAAAGGATTTTCAATAACTATATAATCAGCTATATTAGTATCAATAGCTCCCATTTTTTTTATATTTTTCTACCAAGTTCACAAGACATTTTTGCATCTTGCATGTGGGATCCTGTTTTAATTGTTCATAAGTAATCCCATCATTTAGTTGTCTATTGATTTCTGATATATATTTGTTTTTATCCATGACTACTACTGAACCCCCCCTTGTCTGCGGGTTTTATTACTATTGATTGATCTTCTTGTAGTTCCCTTAGTGCTTTAAACTCTTCTTTGGTTAGATTAGGCTGGCCTTTATTTTTCACTAAATTCCCCTTATTTAGATCATCCCAGACTAGCTGGAAAAAGGTTTCCATAAAAGGTCCCCTTACATGTCTGGGATAAAAACCTGTTTGCTTTTTAAATCTACATATATTTTCTATGTCTTCATTTTCTTTTTGTTTTTCCCCTGTTTTAGCCTGTTCCATTAAAAAAAAACTTTTTTAAGGATAAATTGCGTATAAATTTATTTAAATCTACAAAAACTTCAAAGGGATCTACCCCTTTTGTTGGGGCAAATTTCATCCCTTTTTGTAACACCGCAATTTCTACTTTAGAGAGTACATGTTGGCTTAAATTATACACTTTACTGACAGACTGTTTAGTTTCTATCTGGTCCTCTATTGAAGGGGAATTTAATTCTACATTTTGTGGTGTAGCTTTTACACTACCTTCCACAGTTATATCTTGAGATAAAAGACTTTCCTTTAATGGACTTACTTTTCCCTCAGTTTGATCAGTATCTATTTCTGGACTTTCCAAGATAATTACCTTTTTTAAGGTTTTACATTTTAATGTCCTTTTATCATATTTTTTTTTTTTGGGGGGGGGGGGGGTTTTTCTCATTTTAATTTCCTTTTATAATATATTTTTTTTTCCTCTTTTTCCTCTTCTTTTATTTTTCGTTAGGGATTTTGTTGAGATTTTTTGTTTAATCCTAAAAAATGAGGTTGTTGTACAGATCTTTTAGGGGTATTCCATATATTATCGTCCTGAAATTTTTTTGGGTGCAGATCTTCTTCATTGGAATATGATAATGGATTATATCTATTTTCAACAGTAAATGAAGGATCATTAGGGGCCCATGAATGAGGATATTTTTTACCAGGAACTTTCTGCCATTCTCTATGTTCTCCATAATAATGGTCTGGGGAAAACTGTCTAAAGCCATGGGAATTTGCAGATGGATTAAATTGAGGTCTGAAACCAGATTGAATAAATGTATGATGGTCTCTCTTGGGATCCTTTTTATTATTTTTAGACAGGAAATTATTAAAATTTGCAGCTTTCTTTCTATTTTTATTATAATTATTCTTATTATAATTATTGAACGATCTGGGATTATAATATCTATTCTTGTTATAATCAACCTTATTGGGTACATTAACCATTTGTGCAGAACCAAATTTTTCCAAATGCTTAGGGATGGCACTTGGAGGGATAGAATTCTCCCCACTTGTGGGCTGCATTTTATGGTCAACTCCCCCAATATCTGGGCTCTCTATAGTTTTAGGATTTAATGCACATCTCTTTGATATTTTTTTTTTTTTTTTGCATAACCTTTTGAGTATGATTATTTAGAGATGCTGCTATCCTATTTTCCCATTTTTTATACTCCTCTGTTTGTTCAAAGGGTGACATTAATAAATGCAATTGATCAATTTCATCTTCTAATGTAGTTAACAATTCTTTCTTTTCTCTTACAATAAGATGCATCAAAGAAAAAGAACAATCATTCAATATTTTTTCCCATTCAGACAAAAAGCCATCATTTTCAGTGTCAAAAGATAGGACTTTAGCAATTTGCAGTCCTTTAGGTATTAATTGATCATTTATATAGCGTTCCAATGAAACAACATCCCACCACGTTCTATTCTCTTTTAAGAGAGTTTTTTCTATTTTTTTCATTAGAGTATCTAAACTTTCGTCACTGAAATTACCCATAAAATTGTCTTTGGAAAACATGTTTACAGTAAATTCATTGCGTTTTTCTCTATGGGAATACATAGTGCAGCTAGGTAAAAAAAGCAACAATAGTGGAAAATTTGCAGACCCCTCTATCACACATATATATATGTTTTACTGTACTGCCAGGGTAAAGATATAGTAAGTCATGCATTCAATCCACATGCAGTATTTAAGTTTAAATGGGTAATTCCTTTCATTGAACCATTGGTCCTATTTTGTTTTATGTTTAAATGAATTCACACAGAAAATAATTTGGTCTTACTAGAATTAATTCTGTTTACAAAATAAATGTATTTTGAAAATGTTCACAGAGCTTGCATGTTTGTATATGAATTTGTGATTTCGTATTGTTTCTGTTCTATTCAGAAATAAAGTAATAATAGTTTTTTATGTAAATGAGGCATTAATCTGCATGTTAGACTGTTTACATAATTGTTACTATTTTCTGCTTGTAAATTTAATAAAAGGGACATCAACCTGGAACAGAAATGTAATAGAGGTACATGGAGAGTTAAAAGCAAAACATAGCAATCACATAACAGTGCTTACATACAAATAGATGGAAATTGTGCTAGCATTGGTTATATTTTTGTTTTTATTTTGTTGTACAGGCACAGCTTTCCCAGGCTTTGAATGGAGTTTCTGATAAAGCTAAGGAAGCCAAAGAATTCTTAGTCCAGTTAAAAAACATACTTCAACAAATCCAGGTATTACCTCTCCCTTCCTTTATACATGTACTCGGAATTAGTTATATAACACAGTATATAAGAAGTATTATATGATCATGTTACCTAAGTATGTTTTCCCTTTATTTTAATGTGAGACTTCTAGCAAAGTAGTTTTGTGTATAATAAGAGTTACACATGCATTTTGTTTGCAATGTGCAAATTGATTGTTAGTGAGAATTAAAATAAAGTGATGACAAAATTGTTTATAGCAGAGTAATGTTGGTAAGCAGTATATGGTTAGAATATGCAACAAACAAATACAGCAATGAATGACTTAATTTAACAGATATATTCTATTTACACTGCTACATTAGGCCACCAGTGGCTATTGTGATACCTAATCTAACCACCTAACTTCGATGCTATGGTTCCACTTCAGCAGAGATGTAATTCAAATTAATTAATTTAAGATTATAAATTAAGATTATAGATCATCTGACTGGGCTTTAACCTGGGAATTTCAATGGTATTTTTGAACTTGTATGTATTGCATCCATATCTATAGGAGAACATATGTTCTTTTATAAGCAGAATCTTTTGTTGATCACTTTTTCACATTTAGCATTTTAATTTTTATGACAATTTTTTTTTTATATTATTGCAGGACTTAATATTTTATTTAATGTTATGTGTTTAATTTAGAAAACAATATATAAGGTATCTTCCAATGGAAAACCCAAGGAAATGCAACACTTTAAATAAAATATTGCATCCCTCAGCAATTAGCAATTTAGCATGTGGGCATGTCAGAAAATGAGAGATGCCAAAATTCCAGGGAAGCCAGAACTTTGTTACATAGAATAATTTTAGTTAAGTGGAGAAATTGATTCCAATAAGGAACTATATTTTGGACAAGACCACCATATATGTATGAAGGTCCCTATTTCTAGATCACAACACCAACAGGAGGCCGAGATGGTGGGGGAGATCTGGTGCAGTAAAGCTAGGACTCTACAATCTTGACAAGATTTTATACTGTGTCTCTATAACTGCTACACTCGGTGAGCATGCTTGAGTCAGTTGGAATTTTTTTTTCCAGGTTACCTAACTAAAAACTCTGGGAAGATCCCTTTCCCAGGCTTCCACAAAATGTAGGGGACCTGTGAAAATTAGATCAGTAATGAGCATATATCGTAAAGATATACAGAGCAACTGAAGGCTTGGAGCCACACAAAGGCGTTCAAATCGGGAGAGAGGCCTGAAAAAATAGGACCTATTATTGGCTGTTATAAAATAGTGATGCAGTTGAAGATGGCTCCAGAAATCTTTCTGTGGTAGGGAGAAAGTATCTCTCAGGTCTGCAAAGGACAAGAGGTTTCCTCCTCGCACCAGCTGGTGGACCCTGTGAAGCCCCACCTCCCCCCAGCCAGAAAAAACAATTGGAGGTTTGCCTGGTGGAAAGTCGGTGTTGTGAGTGATTGGAGTGAGTGGTGAAAGGTGTGAAGAAATATCTGTTTTACTGCGGAGATAACTCCAACACTGAAATATCAGGTTGATGGTTGGGTAACTCGATCGGGTGATGGATGGAAGCCAAGGTAGGAACTGGAGCATTATAGGGGAGTAGAGCTTTTCCAGGGCAAACCATTGATTATATTTCCCGGGATGGACCCACTCCAGAATTCTCGTTAGCATGGTTGCCCAATAATAGCCCTTCAAAAATGGTAATTGGATGCCACCACAGTCCTTCCATCTCAAAAGGATTGTCATGGAGCATCTGGCTTTTTTACCCCTCCATATCAACTTCCTAAGGAGCCCCTGAGCACCCTGGAAAAACTTTCTGGGAATATGTATTGGAAGCATCTGGAAAAGGTAAAATTTTTTTGGCAAGATTGATACTTTTATAATATTGACCCTCCCCAGACAAGAAAAGTCCTTTTCGGACTAGGAGCAAATGTCTTTTTTAATATTCTTGAGTTAGGGAGGGAAGTCAGCCTGGTAAAGGTCAGAAGGGTCTCTAGGTTACCCCAATGTATTTAAATTGGGAGGGGTGCCATTTAAATGGGTAGGCTGCTTGGAGGTTTTGTAGCAAAAGTGGAGCTAGGTTTACTCCTAAAGCGATTGATTTGTCATAATTGATTTTAAAATTTGATAGGAGGCTCTAACGGTCGAACTCCTGCATGAGGCTGGGGAGAGACACTATCGGATCAGTTATCATGGCTACTTGATCGTCTGCAAATAGTGCCAATTTGATTTCGGACTCCTGCACTTTAATACCTTGGCTGTCAAGGTTGTTCCTGATAGAATAAACCAAAGCCTCCATACATAAAACAAATATTAATGAGGTCAGAGGGCAGCCTTGTCTGTTAGAAATATTTAAAGGCTGAGATAGGTCTCCATTGATCCTAACTGGGGCAGATGGGTGGTGGTAAAGTGCCAGAATTCTATGTAGACAGAATGGACCCAGGCCCAGATGTGACAGGACCCTCTTCAGAAAAAGCCATTCGACCCTGTCAAGGCTTTTTCGGCATTCGTGGAGAGAAGGAAAGAACTACTGATTCTGGGGAGCCGGTGATGATGTAATGGAGAAGAGCCTGTTGGCCAAGAGCTTTGCATAGAACTTTGGATCTACATTTAGTAGGGATAAAGGTCTATAGGTAGATGCAATTTGTGAATCTAAATTTAGAATTTGGCCCTTACAATTTTTAATAGAGGTGATGAAGGTCTGGGCTCTCTCCGCTTGCAGAGCTCAACATCTGGCTTAGCCTGTTTCCCCACAGTCTGTAATATGCTTGCAAGGGAAGTAGAAAATCCCGAAGCAAGGTCAAGTCACTTCCGACATATCGGGGTTCGGGCGTTTCTTCCGTCTCACTGTCTGCCAATCGGAGTAGATGGAGGTAGTATCAGGAGATGAGGTGAAGGCCAATCTTTGTTAATATTGAAAAGACACCAGAAGAATGCCCATTGCTTCAAAGAACACCGGTAAATCCGCTGGGGACTGTAGATTGTCAGTTTTTCCATTGTGTGGCTCTTAGGCTTAGAGGGAAACCCCAATGGTACTTAATCTGTTGTTTACAAAGGGATTCCGTTAGGGGTTTCAGGAGACACTGTTGGAAGAGGGTCCACCAATAGAGATCTTGGAATATTTAAATACGCTGGCCTTGGAACTCCAGGTTAACAGACATTCTAGCTTTCTGAAGGATGGCCTCCTTTACTGTAAAATAGTGTAAGGGACAAATAATGTCTCTGGGAAGCTCCAGTGGGGGGCGTCTTGGACCCAAAGCACAATGAGCCCTATTAAATTTAATGGCGTTGTTAGTGTCTGCCCCTAGAAGGTCATTGAAAATTGCAGTCAGAGCATCAACAATTCCCTGTGGTGGGATATCCTGAGATTCCTCTGAAGCGCAAATTGTTGCGCCGGCCCCGATTGTCAAAGTCCTCAAGATGGATCTGCATGTTCTTGTGAGCACAGTTCCACTGACTTTTGTAGATGTGCGACTGCCAGGGCCTGCTCTTCCTGTATTTCCTCCAGGCCTGTCACTCTATTTGATATCTGCGTAATTTCATACGCAGAGGGCCAATTTGAGTTTGGATCTGATCTGATCCTCTGTTCTAGATCTTTTATATCTCACCCACGGCGTCTGTGGGTAGCGTGGAGGGTTCCATCTGTTAAGAGTGCTGGGTACTTTCTACATCCTCAGACCACAGGGAGGAGGCTGGAGAAGAGTTGGTAGAGGCTCTGGGATGACAATGAGAGAAGCTGGTGTAGGTCAGTCTGGGCGATTGTGTCTTCCATCTAGGGGTGCTTCTGGTTGCGGTACCTTTTTTACCGATCATACAGGAAACTTTGCAGATCTCAGTTGTAGTTGTAAGCGCTTGGAAGATTTCACATAATGTCTAGCTGACGGTCGAAGCTGCATTCCCCTTTAAGGAAAAATGGTAATCATTAGTAATTAAGCTTGTCCCACCGGAGAGTGGGGGAGGGTGATATCCCTCAGTGAACATCTCTGGGTTTCAAACTTCAAGTTTGGATATATAAACCTGAAATTTCAGTTATGAGCCCAGATGTAGAAAAAAAGAAAGTAGTTGTAATTTGTAGTGTAGCCTATAGATGGAGCTCCTGTGTCACAAATTAGTTAATCCATCTAATGCCTGTGGCTAATGGGCAAGTGCTGCAGCAGACAGATGAAATATTCCATGCATATTCAGCCACTGATTGATATGTTCAGCTCATGGGACCTCAGTCAAAAAACCTGGAGGGTACCTACCTAGGAAGAGCAGGTAACCCTGGGCTGGGCAGCGCTGGCCAGAGGACTGAGGGAGCAATAAGCAGCTCACAGGCAATGGGCACAAAAGGACTCCTGGGCTCTGGCAGGAACTGGGGCAGTGGAGATTGTTCCAGGGCTCCCCAAAGGGGCTCACCCCTGGGCAGCACTGTTATATCAGAAATGCAATGGTGATCCTGCCAGACATGGAAGGAAGCCCCCAGGACATGCAGCAACCAGCCCACTGTAGGGGGGTGGGGGGCCAGAGCAGCACCACACCATTGGGGTAGCCCGGAGAGCAATGTCTTTGCCCCGGTGGGCACTGCCACTCTGATGATTGGTGTGGCCACTTCTTGGCCTCAGGTGGCGATGTGGTGACAAAATTGATTAAAGTGATAAAGTTAAAGTAGTCCTTTATTGTGAAATAAATGATTATTTTAATCTAATTGAACTCCAAAGAATACTTAATATATGATGGTGAAAAAAAACCCAAAGAGCCAAGCTAGTGTAATATTATAGTGTGTGC
The DNA here is from genome assembly GCA_011038615.1 of Limnodynastes dumerilii. NCBI lineage: Eukaryota > Metazoa > Chordata > Amphibia > Anura > Limnodynastidae > Limnodynastes > Limnodynastes dumerilii. The sequence goes on along the minus strand of WWET01001921.1, from coordinate 94,960 downwards.
AATTGTTAAGCCTCACCAACATTACCTTCATTATAGTACAAGGTATGCCTATTACATAACGAGACTGATTAAATAACTCACTTTTATTTATTGGTATTACAAATGTAATGTTTGTCCCCTTTAATATACTCCCCATTTGCACTAATACATCGCCATAGTCTTGTTTTCCACTGGTCGAAGGCATGGAGCAAATCATTTTCTGTCAGTTGTTTCAACATATCTGTCCTTTTCTTCTTTACAGCATCAACTGACTCAATATGTGTCCCTTTAAGCGCTGATTTAACTTTTGGGAAAATATAAAAGCCACAAGGTGCTAAATCTGGCGAATATGGAGGATGTTCAAGTGTAGTAATGTGATTGTTGGTCAAAAACTGCTTCACAGAAAGTGCTGTATGAGCAGACGCATTGTCCTGGTGAAGAATTAAACCATTTTTCCACAGTTGCGGCCGTTTCTTTCTGTCTCTTAGCTTTTTCAAAACTTACTTAAGCTGGTTAACTGTTGTGCCTTCTGGAACCCATTCTGCCACATGTTCAAGGTCACTACATATGCAGTTATAACCGGTTCTGACTGCTTTGTTTACTAGGTAGAATCACAGTCTCGTTATTTTATAGACATACCTCGTAAGTGTAATTATTAAGGGTCACTACAACCAACCACCATGACTTCCCTTATCTTATTATGCTTACAATATAGTGTAATCCAGTTAGAAATAGACCAATCAGGTCTTTAGCCCAATGCATAAACGATAGTAATCACAATTCAAGTTGATCCTTCGAATTTAATTTATTATCCAAAAATAATTTTAAAAAAATCAAAAAACATCCAAAAAACACAAAAATATTAAGATAGTCCTGATGCACTAATCTTTTGTGTGCCATGAATGTGGCTATATTATTGCTCATAAATTTTTTGTGACTTTTGTGTGGTGTAAGATTAGCGGCTTGGGGTTGTCCTCAACTTTTTCTCATATAGTGCATGTTATATCTTTTAATTTGGTGCCCAAGGGGCTCACTGCAGGATAAACTACAACTACTTTCTAATAGTGTAAAAATAAATGTATTATTGCTTCTTATTATTTTGTTTTATTAACATTCATGATATAAATCATGATTTTACATAGAGTGCATCAGTTAAATCATGGATTGCACAAAATACATATATATATAATGACTTCCATGTTACTTGTAACATTTTTTTTCAAGTTTTCTTTGTTAATACTGCATTTAAATGTTATTTATAATCATTGTGATTAATCTAAAAATATTGTACTTTATTTGCAGTATTTCACAAAAAACATTGTGTATATTCTAAAAATGCTAATATATATTGCTATTTTAATTTTTACATTTCATTTCTTTACTCCTATTAGCTTACATATTTTACATGATTGATTTTTTTTAGGAAAATGGACTAGAGTATGAAGCATGTTTGGTTGCTCAATGTGATGCTCTGGTGGATGCATTAAATCGTCAGAAAGCAAAGTTGCTTACTAAAGTCACTAAAGAAAGAGAACATAAATTCAAGGTGAGTAGACATATGTGACAACTTTAACCTTAACCTCATCTCCCACCACATCCACATTCATTACTTAATTACTTTTGGTTAACATTTCTCTATTAATTACTTTGGTTTAAAACTAGTACATACTATGAAATCATATCATTTTTTCTTTTTTTTAGCAAATTTTAGTTTCCAGTCAAATAGAGAAGCATTCTTGGGGTATTGTGTTCTTCTTGGATGATATCTATCTAAAATGTAAAGGACTAATATAACATTTTGTTACGGTAGTTACTGTTATTATTTATTATTATAAACATGTTTTGCTATAGAATTTGCATATTCTTTACGAACTGGAAACAAAGGGCCTGATCCAGAACTACGATGTAGCGCTGAGCGTACTAACGCTCAGCATTACATCATGGGACTCCCCCTGACCTATCGTATTTACACTCCCTTACGCCGGCTGAAGGCTACCCTAACTACAGCCGGCGTAAGGGAGTGTAAATACGCTGGGACGGCAGCGTTAGTATGATAACGCCACCCTCCCAGCCTCATTACCCTCTCTCCCCCCGCCTCCCTGCACTAACCTCAGCGTAGTAACACTGGGGGACGTTACTGGAAGCTCGATCTTTTAAGCCGATCTTACGCTGCTAGCTGGCGTTTTAATGCCAGCCAGCGTAGGTCTGGATCAGGCCCGAACTCAGTAATAACACAAGACTTAGCAGTTAAAGATAAGCGATTTGTAAAATCTGGTATTTGTTTGCACTTTTCCCATGGTTAGCACATTGCTGTACCAGTACATTAAAAAAATAAAGGGATTAAAGTAATCATTCACAGAACTGTGAAAAAAGACATGGTGTTATTTTTATAGAATGAAATAGATATTAAAATTGTCAGTGCTTTCTGATATGGTTTAAGGATATAAATGAACCCAACTAAAAATATTTGAGCAGGGGTGTTTTAAGAAGTGAGTGGGCCCTTGTGCAAGATTTGTACATGGGCTCTCCTCCACCTGCGGCACTCCTCCCCACACCCTGACCCCCACCTCACACCTGTGGACCCCAGGGGGAATGCTGCATCTGGCTCATATACATACTTACTTTACATACATAGATTTTGGTGCTGAGTGTGTGCCACAGGGCTTCCTGTTCTAAAGGGGCCTGTGTGCATTGCACACCCTGGACCGGATTCAGAGCTCCAGGCCGCAATGCAATTGAGGAGTTCTGAGAAAAGTGCTACTGCGCATGCGCAGTAATTTTGGAACGTAATCTACGTTACTTCTTGCAACGTAGATTGCGTACACGCGGTTTTACTTCTTGCAACATAGATTGCGTACACGCGGTCTTTAAAACTACGTGTACGCAATCTACGTTGAAAGAAGTAACGTAGATTACGTTCCAAAATTACTGCGCATGCGCAGTAGCACTTTTCTCAGAACTCCGGCCTCAATTGCATTGCGGCCGGAGCTCTGAATCCGGCCCCCTGTACCCATTATAGATATGCCATTGAGTTTGAGATAAATACTATAAACGGAGAGAGGAAGGGGTATAACCAGACCAGGTTCAAAAAATAATTTTTTTAAAAGATCTTGAAAGTGCTAGGTGCAGAGAATATTAAAAGGTATATAGTAGCTACACACTTTTCACATTTAAAAGCTTTCTCATGGCATTAAGAATCCATATGCGAGCCAGATTTTCAAGTTTTAGATGGGTGATGATTGATAAATTATTAATTAGTTAAGCCACTAATTGAAGGAATTGTTACCATTCTTTGCTATAATAATCGAAGAGAAACCGCCTACAAGTAAATCATCATGGTATCAACTCTTAAGTGGGTATACATAGAGTTCCATTGTTATGATGGTAAATTCCTACTGTGAATTTTAAAAGCACTTCAGATCAGATTAAACGCTTCATGTTTAATTAAATAATCTGGTTACTGCTAGGGAAAAACAATGATAGCTCCCCACTGGGCCGTTTTTAGTGGCTGACGAGTCTTATTGTCCCCGCCTTCTGTTTGTCCAACCAATCTTATTGCCCCTTCTTTTGTGTGCCCAGCCAGCCTTATTGCACCTTCCTTCTGTGTGTCCAAGCAGCCTTATTGTCCCTTCCTACTTTGTAGCCAGCCAGTCTTATAGCCCCAGCCTTGTTGCCCCTCCTTCTATGTCCAGACAGCCTTATTGCCCCCTCTTTACCTGTGTCCAGTCAGCCTTATTATCCCCTCCTTCTGTTTGGCCAACCAGCATTATTGCCACTCCTTTTGTATGCCCATCCAGCCTTATTGCCCCCTCCTTCTTTGTCCAGCCAGCCTTATTGCTTCCTCTCTATTTATGTACAGTCAACCTTGTTGTTCCCACCTTCTGTTTGTTCAAACAGTCTTATTGCCCCCTCATTGTTTATGTGTTCACCCAGCCTTATTACCCCTACTCCTGTGTCAATTCAGCCATATTGCCCCCTCTTTATTTGTGTCCATTCAGCCTTATTGTCCCCTCCTTCTGTTTGTTCATCCAACCTTATTACTCCTCCTTTTGTGTGCCCAGCGAGCCGTTTTGCACCTTCCTTCTGTGTTTCCAACCAGGCTTATTGCCCCTTCCTTCTGTGTCCAGTCAGCCTTATTGCCCCTCCTTTTGAGTGCCCCACCACCCTTATTGCCCCCTCTTTATTTATGTCAAGTCATTGTTATTGTCCCCTCCTTGTTTGTCCAAACAGTCTTCTTGACCCCTCGCTATGTTCAGGCAGTCTTATAGCCCCAACTTTATTTGTGTGCAATTAGCCTTATTGACCCCCTTCTTCAGTTTACCCAACCTTATTGCCCCTCTTGTGTCCAGACAGCCTTATTTCCCCCCATTTTATTTATGTACAGTCAGCCTTATTGCCCTCCTTCAGTTTACCCAGTCTTATATTGCCCCCGCTTTGTGCCCAGCTAGTCTTATAACCCCCTCTTTATGAGTGTCCACCCAGCCTTATTGCCCCTCTTGTGTCCAGCAAGTTTTATTGCCCCAACTGTCACGTTCTGTGGATATTTGGGATTGGTTCTGGGTTTCAGGGATGACGACAACAGGGTTGGATTAAAATGAAACTGAGCAGGTTTAATGACTGAGGGTTGCATACATAGGTATTAAATGAAAATAAGTCCCGAATGAGGTGGTAATGGGAGGATTTTCCAGAGAGTTCGTTAGGCACAGGTGAAAAGTCCAACAATAGCAGTGGAAGTCCGAATAGAGTCCAATGGAAATTGATAATAGGTGAACCGAAGGGTGGTGCAAATAGTAGAGGCAGACAATAGGGCAGATTGCAGCAGGGCCGGAGTTGCAGAACTGGTTGCAGCCGAGGACGTCAGCTGAGACACAGGACTTGACTCTGGACAGGACCTTGGGACCGGACCTCAGGGTTGAACCTCAGGATTGGACCGTAGATCTGATGTGCTGAATCTGGACCTCTGGACTGGACC
>WWET01001921.1:62273-79112 GCA_011038615.1 Limnodynastes dumerilii | reverse complement strand
GATGGCATCTAGAAAACAAAACAGCCCAGTGCTCTAAAAACCCAAAACACTCCTTCCTACACCAAGCTTTTAGCCACGCATTAACCTCCCTAATCTCCCTCTGTCTCGCTGGACTAGCGCGTGGCACGTATTTCAGATCTGAAAATACAACCTTGGATGTCCTTGCCTTAAGTTTGCGGCCCAGGTTCCTGAAATCATTCTTAAGGACACCTCCCTTCCCTCTAACCCTGTCATTGGTGCCAACATGCACCAAGACCGCTGGGTCATTCCCAGCCGCTCCAAACAATCTGTCCACACGCGATATGTCGTGAAAATACGACCTTGGATGTCCTTGCCTTAAGTTTGCGGCCCAGGTCCCGGAAATCATTCTTAAGGACAGCCCATCTCCCTCTAACCCGGTCATTGGTACCAACATGCACCAAGACCGCTGGGTCATTCCCAGCCGCTCCAAACAATCTGTCCACACGATCCGCGATATGTCGAACTCGAGCACCAGGAAGACAGCTCACTGTTCGGCATGCACGGTCCCTGTAGCATATTGTATTACCATCATATCTCTTTAGTAACCCTCAGTATCTCCCATTATGTGCCTCCAGCCCCCCTCAGTATCTCTCATCATGTGCCTCCAACCCCCTTCAGTATTCTCCATTATATCCTTTGTGTCCCTATTTCCTTCCTCCTCCGTGGTGCTCTTCCTACTTCATGTGCATACAGGACCTAAAAAAAGGTGAAAGTGCAACTCTGAATCAGCCCCAAAGAGTTGCTGACCCACTTTACTTTTCTTTATTTTTATAGCACAAACCAGCTTTTTAAGGTCTTCCTTTTCACTGATCTGTGCTGTTGCAAAACTTTGTTATGGAACTACATCTCTTTCACTAGTAAAGACATTTTAAGAGTTAGTGCTATTTATTAAGCTGCTAGAGGGATTACGTTTGGGGTAAGTATTCAACAGTAAAGAAAATTAAATGCCAGCGCGCAAATAATTGGTATAAGATGGTAGAGAGCTGCAGTTTACACAAAAAAAATATACAACCCCAAATTGCATATACATTCACAGATACATTGGGTCACTTACAGTAACCTAGGTTGTGCTGCGCTCATCAACCCAAATACCTCATACACATACTCAGAAAGTCCTTATTCTAAAACCAGTTCGGTATTCAGAAGGGATGCAATACGAAAAGTTTGTGTGTCTTAGGTTTGTTGATGGTAGCTTCGTTATTAGGGCCAAGTCAATGTTAGTAGTGGCTGCGCCGTGTTATAAATGTGATACAACGGGGATTGACACTCACCGCCTTCTTGCAGCAGCGATGCTTCCGAATAGCGCTGTCCTTAATCCTGGTTAACTCTTTCAATGACCGTGGTAAACAGTTCTGTTGCCAAGTGTATGGAGTTATGTCTGCCCGTGTCTCTGTACTGCCGCTGTCTCTCTTCGCTTCAGTCTGGCTGGTGGGATCCTTCGCCTCAGTTCTGGGCCGTCAGCTGAAAGAAGAAGATCAAAGGAGTAACAGCTGGGCAATGTGAACAGATAAGAAGGAGACAGAGCGCCAACTCTGGTGCAGATAAACTCAACAATTGCAGCGATTTATACTTTATGTGGGATTATACTCACATTAAATGAAGACATTGTTTCAAATGTCTCATAACGTTTTTATTGAATAAAATCAATCAGTATCACCAACGCGTTTCGTCTGTACATCAGACTTCCTCAGGGTGTAATATGTTGAACAACAAAGGGTCTATTTATAGGGGGTGGGCGGTGCTTGAAAAAATAAAAAACTTTTTCCCCATGGTTTTGTCATTTGTGATACAGCGTTCGGAAATAACATAAATACAGTCAAAATGAGTACAACTATATTGCATAGCAGTATAGATAAATTCAAAACAGTCATTTGTGTGTATATTTTTTATTTAAACAATTTTACCATTTATTTTAACTCTGATGTTTATGTGGATTTATTTTATTTTTTTATAGTTAAAAAAATTATGCCAATTCAAAATCAACATTTAATCCGTTAGGGTGTAATGTTTTTAAATCATATATCCACCGGCTTTCGGCTTTATTTAGGGTTTTGTTTAAGTCTCCTCCTCTCCAGTTTTTCACGATTTTTTCTATTACATGGAATTCTAGATTTTCCTAGATTTTCCGGATTCCGAACATTTGTAGTGGTTTGATAAATTGTTTGTTTCTTCTCCCTTTAGAATGTTCCTAATGTGCTCTTGAATGCACACCTTTACCTTGCGTGTGGTTCTCCCTACATATTTAAGGCCGCACGGGCATATTATCATGTATATAACATTGGTGCTATCGCAAGTTATTAATCCCTTTATTTTGTACGTTCCATTTGGTCCATTGAAGTCAACTATAGGTTGTGTGCTTTTTTTGTTGGTAATTTTGCAAGCTTTACAACGCCCGCAGTGCGTTCATTATTTTTCATCAGCCGGTTTTTAGAGTTGTCTGTTACTTCCTTAAGTTCACTTTTCAAAAGTTTGTTTTTTAAATTTGGGGCTCTTCTGTAGATCACCTGTGGTTTTTCTGGTAGGAGATCTTTTAGAATGGCATCTTCAGTTAGAATGTGCCAATGTTTCTTTATTATTTTTATTATTTCTTTTATTATTTTTTATTACAAGCATTACAATGCCCGCAGTGAAAAAAACCTTTATTATTTTTCATCAGACAGTTTTTAGAGTTGTCTGTTACTTCCTTAAGGGAGAAGAAACACACAATTTATCAAACCACTACAAAAAAACTCATAACCAAAATCCGGAAAATCTAGAATTCCATGTAATAGAAAAAATCGTGAAAAACTGGAGAGGAGGAGACTTAAACAAAACCCTAAATAAAGCTGAAAGCCGGTGGATATATGATTTAAAAACATTACACCCTGATGGATTAAATGTTGATTTTGAATTGGCATAATTTTTTTTAACTATAAAAAAATAAAATAAATCCACATAAACATCAGAGTTAAAATAAATGAAAAAATTGTTTAAATTAAAAATATACACACAAATGACTGTTTTGAATTTATCTATACTGCCATGCAATATAGTTGTACTCATTTTGACTGTATTTATGTTATTTCTGAATGCTGTATCACAAATGACAAAACCATGGAAAAAAAGTTTTTTCTTTTTTCAAGCACCGCCCACCCCCTGTTGTTCAACATATTACACCCTGAGGAAGTCTGATGTACAGACAAAATGGTTGGTGATACTGATTGATTTTATTCAATAAAAACGTTATGTGACATTTGAAACAATGTCTTCATTTAATGTGAGTATAATCCCACATAAAGTATAAATCGCTGCAATTGTTGAGTTTATCTGCACCAGAGTTGGCGCTCTGTCTCCTTCTTATCTGTTCACATTGCCCAGCTGTTACTCCTTTGATCTTCTTCTTTCAGCTGACGGCCCAGAACTGAGGCGAAGGATCCCACCAGCCAGACTGAAGCGAAGAGAGACAGCGGCAGTACAGAGACACGGGCAGACATAACTCCCTACACTTGGCAACAGAACTGTTTACGACGGTCATTGAAACAGTTAACCAGGATTAAGGACAGCGCTATTCGGAAGCATCGCTGCTGCAAGAAGGCGGTGAGTGTCAATCCCCGTTGTATCACATTTATAACACGGAGCAGCCACTACTAACATTGACTTGGCCCTAATAACGAAGCTACCATCAACAAACCTAAGACACACAAACTTTTCGTATTGTATCCTTTCTGAATACCGAACTGGTTTTAGAATAAGGACTTTCTGAGTATGTGTATGAGGTATTTGGGTTGATGAGCGCAGCACAACCTAGGTTACTGTAAGTGACCCAATGTATCTGTGAATGTATATGCAATTTGGGGTTGTATATTTTTTTGTGCAAACTGCAGCTCTCTTCCATCCTATACCAATTATTTGTGCGCTGGGATTTAATTTCCTTTACTGTTGAATACTTACCCCAAACGTAATCCCTCTAGCAGCATAATAAATAGCACTAACTCTTAAAATGTCAGACATACTATTAAGTATTAGAGACTATCAACTAATCAATTTAAATGAATTCTGGGGAAAGATAGGAAAACAAAAAGCAAATATTGAGACTAATGATTTGTGCACACTACTTCTCAAACTTGAAAAAGTCCTAACAACTGAAATTAAGTTGTGGTGGGACACAAAAACTCTACAACAGTATCTAAAGGAAAAAATCATTCCTAGAGGTCTGAGAGTGACTAAGACCCCGACACACAACTGCAACAATGAGACATTTATGACAGAATGGAACAACATACTGTAAGAATGTTCTCTTCAACCGATTGATCTAATTGTAAAACAAAGAAGTGAAGAATTAAAAACTTTAGCAACAGAAATCTCTAAAATAAATAAAAACTTAGAAATATTTAAAGAGGATCCAGAATATCTTAATCTTGAAACCATAATAGCTGCCAAACTATATAAAATAGAAGAAGACACTAAAAAGGTAAAAATTAATCAAATAAAAAGAGATAGGAAAGATTTTATAACAAGAGATACAAAAAAACCCATACAAAAAATAAATAAGAGGAAAAGGGAAGAAGTAAACACCACCAACAAACTATATTCAAAATTAAATATGACATATCAACAATTTATGAAATTACTTAACGAATCAAGTGAGGAACCACCCATTAAAAAAAGCAAAACAAATGGCACCTCACAACACTGTACCACAAATCTCCCTCACTACAAATCCTATGCGCAAATAGTGAGAGAATCCTTCTTACAAGGATTCAATGACAGGGAACGTGAAATAAACACACACCCAGCCCTCCATCATCTTACAAATGTTGAAAAATTAATGACAGTGACTCGTTCCTCCTAGAAGAAACACATGAGAATATCGCAACAGAAGATGTCCCTGAGCTCCAATTACAGGAGGAATTAAATATCGCTAGCTCACAAACACCAGAAAAAGTAAGAGAGGAAGAGAGGCAAAAGAACCATACAAAAACATAATGAAAAAATTAAAAACTCCACTGAAAGATCAATACAACTCACTTTCAAAGAAACAAAACACAACATTTTTGAATGTTAGTATAATCCAAGGACACTCTGTAGATCTGGAAATAATGAATGCAAATCCAGATCAAAGAGATGAAATGGAACATATATCCCCAAGTAACAATAATACACTTAAAACAACTTCTGAAGTATGCACAGATAAATTCGTACAAAATATTGATCTACCATCAGAAATAATCAGAAATGAAGTCTCTGAGACACTCAACAAATCACTTAATATTGTTGAAATGACACACGCGCATTTTTTAGAGGTTCCTCAGACCCCCAGAGCCCCTCCACCAATTTCACCAGTAGTGCATATTCTGAGATCTCTATTAACAGAACACATAGAAATACAACAACTACCACCACCATCACCGGAAACAACAAACAATTCAACACCCAAACAAAAAATAATAATAAAAAATCCAGAAACAAAAATGACACAAGCAAGAGTCACAAGACAAACAAACAAAAGAAGGAGAAATTCAGACTCAGAAGGGGAAGAAGAGGGGGAACAAAAATCAAAGAAAAGAACATAAAAAACATTATTTAAAAAAAGGCAGACAGAATTAGTTCAACAAATAACGATAGAGGGATATTTAATTTAAGCAGTTTCACCTTGACACAAACACATAAAAATGTTTTGCTGAAAGGACTTAAATTTTCACCCAACAACAAAATCAATAAATGTAATACCTACATTGATCTACATAAATTTATAAGGACATTCACTTTGAAAAAGTTTTTCAGTAAAACAGAGAACAAGGAATGTTTAGCTGAGGTGGAAGAGTTTCAGCATACAGGACTTAAACCTAAATCAACATTTTATCCGACCCACATTAAAGGTGATATAGTCTCTACCTTTCAAAAAATAGTTGAAAACGAAATTGACAAATTAAAACCAAAGAAAGTGAAAAAACACAACTTAACATTTAAGGAAAAAAAGGCTTTAAAAGAGTTACAACCAGACAAAAATTTAATAATAAAAGCGGCGGATAAGGGGGGGGATAGTACTCCTCGATAGAGTAGACTACATCAAAGAAGCCACCAAACTACTTTCAGATCTAGACACTTATAAACCCCTCAAAACTGACCCCACAAACAACTTTAGAAAGGAACTAGAAACCCTACTACAAAAAGGAAAAGACAGAAATATTCAATTATCTTAATAACAAATTCCCTGTAATACCCGTATTCTATTACTTACCCAAGTTGCATAAAAATAAGAAAAATCCACCTAAGAGACCAATCATCTCCGGAATAGACTCATTAACAAGTTATCTCTGAGAATATCTGGACAAATTCTTACAAAGCACAGTACAAAAACAAAAATCGTATCTGAAAGATACGACACATATCCTGCAACAACTTGCAGGTATAACTTGGAGTGATGAATATATAATGGCTACCTGTGACTTTAAATCACTGTATACTTGTATAAGGCATGATCAGGGGAGGGAAGCAGTGAGAAAACTGCTAGAACAAGACAACAATTTGTCCACCCCCCAAATTGACTTCATCATAGAAGGCATCACCTTTATCCTCACCCACAACTTCTTTTCATTTAACAACACCTTCTTCCTTCAAACGACAGGCACAGCGATGGGGACCAAATTTGCGCCGAGGTATGCAAATCTTTTTATGAGTGCCTGGGAGAAAAGCAACATCTTCATGAACGGCGAACTCGGCGCAAATTTCGTCCTATGGAAACGCTTTATAGATGATATCTTCTTCATCTGTAAGGGGGATTGTGACTCTCTGAACAAATTTCTACTGGACATTAACAACAACAACTTAAACCTCCAGTTTACATCTAATATAAATAAAACAAAAATCACTTTTTTAGATCTTAAAGTATTCATTGAGGATAAAAAAATTCAGACTAAGACACATTTTAAAGAGGTTGACTGTAATAGCTTTATATTGGCAACCAGCAACCACAACCCCCTCTGGTTAGACAACATACCCAAAGGACAGTTCATTAGGCTTAAAAGAAACTGCACCAGAGATGAAGACTTCAAAAAACAAAGCAAAATGCTAGGACAAGCATTCCAAGATAAAAAATACAAACAAAGCACAATTAATAAAGCACTAGAAGATGTTAAGGCATTAAAAAGAGACGGACTAATAAGCTATAGGGCCAAAAAAGATTTACTCTAATTCTGCTAATGATATAAAAAAAAAAATAAAGAAACATTGGCACATTCTAACTGAAGATGCCATTCTAAAAGATCTCCTACCAGAAAAACCACAGGTGATCTACAGAAGAGCCCCAAATTTAAAAAACAAACTTGTGAAAAGTGAACTTAAGGAAGTAACAGACAACTCTAAAAACTGGCTGATGAAAAATAATGAAGGTTTTTTTCACTGCGGGCGTTGTAAAGCTTGCAAAATTACCAACAAAAAAAGCACACAACCTATAGTTGACTTCAATGGACCAAATGGAACGTACAAAATAAAGGGATTAACTACTTGCGATAGCACCAATGTTATATACATGATAATATGCCCATGCAGCCTTAAATATGTAGGGAGAACCACACGCAAGGTAAAGGTGCGCATTCAAGAGCACATTAGGAACATTCTAAAGGGAGAAGAAACACACAATTTATCAAACCATTTATCGAACCATACGTTCTCTGGCCGACCTGTGGGATACACGTGAGTTCTACTATATATATTGCTTTTCTGCCTACTTTATATTGGTGCCCCAATACCCTGGCACAGAACTTTGGACACTTACATTATTATAACATCTAACATCAAGGATCCAGTTATTCCTGAATTAGGAAAGTGTGGCACTGCTACTTAATTCTTCCTCCTTCTCCACCTCAGGACTTTTATTTACTTATTACAGGATTATATTATCTAAGTGGACTATAATAAGGGTAATACGAGTACCTATTTTATTACAAATCTACTACATCTATAAGGCTGCATTTTATATTGCATGATTTTATTATTTTTTAATGTGGATAATAAATATTTGTTTAATTACCTGTCGATATTCAATAGTGGTTTAATATCCTTGCGCTTCCTTTTTTATTTCATAAAGTATAAATCGCTGCAATTGTTGAGTTTATCTGCACCGGAGTCGGCGCTCTGTCTCCTTCTTATCTGTTCACATTGCCCAGCTGTTACTCCTTTGATCTTCATCCTCCCACTGACGGCCCGGAACTGAGGCGAAGGATCCCGCCAGCCAGACTGAAGCGAAGAGAGACAGTACAGAGACACGGGCAGACATAACTCCCTACACTTGGCAACAGAACTGTTTACCACGGTCATTGAAAGAGTTAACCAGGATTAAGGACAGCAATATTCGGAAGCATCGCTGCTGCAAAAGTGCGATGAGTGTCAATCCCCGTTGTATCACATTTATAACATGGAGCAGCCACTACTAACATTGACTTGGCCAGAATAACGAAGCTACCATCAACAAACCTAAGACACACAAACTTTCCGTATTGCATCCCTTCTGAATACCGAACTGGTTTTAGAATAAGGACTTTCTGAGTATGTGTATGAGGTATTTGGGTTGATGAGCGCAGCACAACCTAGGTTACTGTAAGTGACCCAATGTATCTCTTTCACTACTATGTCTAATATCTAATCTAGCTCATCCGTTACATTATCAAACAGTTTTATTAACAGTAAGCATGAGGGAACAATGGGGCTGTATTCCTATCCTGACCTGCCCTTTTGTCCACAATGAAAACAACAGTCACTTCTTAAAACAATATTCTGAGCGAGGGTCATTACCAGTGGCTCTTGACTTAAATATTGCACCCTGTTTCGGGTAGTTATGATTACCTTGTGGACCAGGGGCCTTAATGTAAATATCCTTAGAAACTTTTGGTACTTTTATCTTTTTGTACAACTCTATAGACTTTATAACGACTAAACCGCATAAGTCTGTATCAGGCCCAGTCCCCAATACCATATATTGTTTCATTCTGAAAGTAACTCCCCCTTTTCCCTTGGAATGGAGATCTTGCAATGTGAGGCGTGGATTCAGGTATTCTTCCCTTGGACTGTTACAGCAGTAACATATGATATGGTCCTTTACATCTGGGATCCAGTCTTTTCCTCACATGTCTTTTTAGATAGCCCCAATCTCCGACCTGCAGAGGATGCGTATTCTCTGAATTATCAGAGTCTGGAAGAAAACTTTTACATGCAGGTTAGTCAATGCTTGCATATAACCTGTAAGATCACCATGAGCATGCTGCAATTCCTGTGCAAAATAACAACCTGTTTTTGGTACTGAACCAAACAATTTCTCATAAGGAGATAATTTAAGATGTTTGAGGAGTACCACGTACTGCAAACAATGCTATGGGTAAACACTCTTGCCACGGTTTCTTAAACTCCTGCATAACTTTCTGGACCTTAAGCTTAAAGTACCATCTAACCTTTCCTTTAACCTTTCCACTCTGCCACTTGCTTGTGGTCTGTATGGTGTGTGAAATGCCTGAATTATGCCTAAATCTGACATGATGTGTTGCATAACCTCACCTGTGAAATGTGTACCTCTGTCTTATTCAATTACTTCAGGAACTCCACACCTGCAAACAACTTCAACCATTAGTTTCTTTGCTGTATTCATTGTGTTCCACTCTTTGGTAGTTGTATGTAGTCTATTTGCAGTCTCAGAAATGGGTAGAATACCTTTGCGGTAATTCCTCACGGAGTCTTTGTTTTTTGTCCTGTGTTGTGCTCTGCACAAATCCAACATTGACTCACAAAGTTTGCTGCTGCGTTGAATCCCGGAGCTATCCAGTGCTGGTGCACTTATGCTGTCAATTGCTCCTTTCCTTTATGATCCAGTTCGTGAGCCACCTGTAACATAGGGGGGTACAAAAACTCTTGGTAGACATAGTTTCTTACTCTTCCTCTACAGTCTTGTGAATGATTCTTCAGCTCCTATGTGTTCCTAGGACCTACTTGTTGTTGGAGTTTCACTAGATCCTTTAAGCTCCAGGCTTCCTCTTTTTGTACTCTATCCACAGTATACAATTTGTTCTTGATTGGTTTCAATGCTGCTGTCTTGACAGTGACATTTGCAAAGGCATTCCCTTTTGCTTCTTCTGTCTTTGATGTAGTGTGAGCTTGAGTCTTGATCATTCCTACTTTCTAGTGCTCTGGTTAGTCTTTTGATGAGTGCTGCATGTTATATGGGCTTGCCTGCTGAGGTTTTAAAGTTTCTACTTTTCCAGACACTGGCATAGTCATGTGCAACTCCCCAATCATACCTTTTATCTGTGTAGATGTTTGTTGTTCCTTCTTCTGCCATCTCCAATGCTCTGATGAGAGCCATGAGTTCCGCTGCTTGGCCTGACGTACCTGGAGAAAAAGGTTCAGCTTCCATGACTTCGTAAGTTGTGACTACTGCATAGCTGGCATCGGTATAGTAACTGGAACCATCGGTGAAAAAAAGAAAAATTTGGGTTATATATTTGCTATTCAGACAGATTAGCCTTTCATTGAGTGCTATGCAGTCATGTTCATAGTGTCTATGAGGGATAATCAGATCCCTGAACGCATGCTTTCTTTGTGACTAGCATGGGGTGCACTATCCACAATCCTTGTGACCTGTTGCCTCTTGACTTTGCCTAGATCGTCTCTCCCTCCTTTTGAATCATCAGATTCACACACATATGGCAGGAGTGTTGCAGGGTTAAGTACTGTGCTTCGCTTTATGGTCACTTTAGAAGAATGACTGAGTGCTACTTCATACCTTGTTAGCCTCGCTGCTGAAAGATGTTTAGTACTTGCCTGATGCAGGATCTTTGTTACAGCATTTGGAACCTGTATGGTCAGTGGGCGATCCAATCCAATGTCTGTGCACTTGTCCTTCAGAACTGCTTCTGCTGCTACTGCACGCACACACGTAGGGGATCCCATGATGACAGAGTGCAGTCCTGTAGAGTAGTAAGCAATTAGTCTTTGCTTACCTCCATGTTGTTGTGTAAGTACCCTTAGAGCATGTCCTCTGTGTTCATGATCTGGTTCATGATGTGGTTGTCCTCATAGTCCTGAATTTGCATGTGAATGTCTGCTCTTTGCTCCTCACTGTTCTGCTCCTTGGTGAGAGGATACTACTTGATGGAAATAGGGACTGTACCTGGTTTAAGAATCAGCACTACCATGGTTACCTTCAATAGTCCCGCATCTGTATTCCCTCTTGCCCATAGTTTGGAGGGCACCTCTAACTGCAGCCTTATCTTCTTAATCCTGGGGTCATCGTCATCATTCAATGAATAGTAGTAATCCACCTCTTGTTCCAACTCCTGTATACTTTGTTTGCTTGCGTGAGCTGAAGTATGTCTGCCCCAACAGATTTTCTGGACAAGTAGAAGAAAAAAAGGAACTCAATAGGTACTGGTTTATCTTGATTCTGAAGAGTTACCTTTTTACTTCTTTTGAGGTTGGTGGGCCGTCTGGTAAGGCCTGTTGCAGAGACTTCTTGCTGAGTAGTGAGGATTGATAGCACAGCTTCCTCTTTTAAGACAGTTTGGCTTGCCCCCGTATCAAATGAGACACTGTATAACTTTTCCTGTAGGTAAGGTAATAGGTATAAGATCGTCAGGTTTCTTACCAGTCGTGTTCTGGGAGTATACAGATATACATGCCTGGCATCCACTTTTGTTGTCCTTCCTCTGAAGCCAGTCCTTGTACTTCTAGCAATCACGATTCATGTGTCCTTCCTGGTTACAGAAAAAGCATTTACCTGCCATTGAATTTTGCATCTTTGGTCAGGCTCCTTGATTGGCCTTTACCTCCTTGTGCGTCCAATTTCCATTGGGTTTCTGAACCACGTGTATCTGTATAGGCCGTTGCTTGCTTTTCTCCGCCTTTTCACGTTCTCTGTCTTCAATTCCTTCGAGTACTTGCATAATCTCTTCCACAGACAATGTTCTGCACTCTAGTCGTGAGATCAGAGTCTTTCCTTAATCCGTCCAGGAGTTTTGTCTTTAACAGTCTTTTGTCAATACTGCTTTCCAAATAACGGACTAGTAAACTTATCCAGATAGGTTCCCAATTCCTTGTGTATAGTACTGGGTGCAGTATCCTTTTTACCAGACACATTTACATCTTGCAATTGTCCCATTATTCTCTTAAGTTTCTTATACCTCTTTTTACCCATGAGATTACATTTACTCAAGTCCACTTCCCCTGAACATGAGGGTTGTTCTGGGTCAACAAATTGATGACATGAATAACAATAAAACCATCTTCATCCACACAACATCCTCATGAATCACATTTTCTTTCTAGGGGATAGTTTACTCTTTGGTTCTATCCAGTCGTCTGGTCTCATGTGTTTGGTTGGGAGTTCCCCTTTGTAATTGAATTCTTCTACCTTAAAAAGTGTAGTGATTCGTTCTGGTGTGTCTGTCTTTATTTGGCTTGTGTCTTGCATCTGTGGTATTTCTAAGGACTGACCTGAAATCTGATGACTATGTGTGAGGGAAGGCATAATCAATGCTGCCCCTTCCTCTTCCTCCAGAGTTTCACTCACACTTAACTAAATAGACACTTTATCCTCTAGCCAATTTTTTAACAATCCACCTTGCATGTTTTGTCCTGAAATCTTTCTATTTGGCTGAATCTAACAGCCTCAGGAGGGAAACCTACCCTCTTAAATACCTTCTGCATTCCCTTAATGGCTTCTTTACCCTCCTTAGACTGGACAATATCCTTAGGTGAGAGCGACTCACTTTTACTTCCACCAGCCCCCATTATACTGAATATAAATATTCCACCTTATGTATAATAGGTTAAATCCTTATGCTGATAGACTTTAACTTTTATTGTCCATCTCTGGAAATCATAATCAAACAAATTCCTGCGTCTCCTGGTCTATTTTCCCAAGACCTCCTCTAAACGGATTTATTGTGTCAGTATTAGGACAAAACAAATTTGAATGCAGATTTTTACCAATTATACTGCTATATACCTCTGGAAATGATTTACCATGATATTGCTTAACAATAGATTCTTCAGTATGATGCTCTGTTATCACAATACTATTCCACCTGTCAGTATCAGTATCAGTATCATGAGCTGATCCCAAAAATATACCTGGTATCACAGATAAACGACCACTACCTATTAACCGTAGATTATAACCTTGGTATCCGTCAAAATGCCAAAATATAACTAACCTTGGTATCCGTCAAAATGCCAAAATATAACACCTTTGCACCAATTACAACCAAAACTGTGTAAATTTCTGACCTTTGTTCCTGTTCAGCCATTAACTACTACCACTGGTAACATTCCAACCTTACTAATACCGCTTTCACATCACCCTCCCAAAAAAACCCGGTATTTTGTACCCGGGACTTTTCTGGGAGCAGTGCTGTGTGTTTCATATGGCAGCGTTATAAGTCCACCAAAAACCCGGGAAATTCCCGGGTCTGACCCTTTCAGATCGCCAGGAATTTCCCGGGTTTTAGTGGAATTTTAACGCTGAAGAGCATGCTGATGCTTGTAGTACTACAATCATCAGCATGCTCAGCGGCCCCTAGCCTAAAAACACTAAACATTTAATGCCCCCCTTTAAAAAAATAATCATTAAATACCGCTTATTAAAAAAAATTACCGCTAATTGTTTAAAGTAAAAAAAAATAATGAAAAAAGTTAACAGACTTACCGACCCGGGGGTATTGAGGACACTGGCAGGCACTGCTTCTTCATCTTCATCCGGAGGGACAGCGGAGAGCGCACCGGATCATCACAGCCTGCCGCAGGACGCATAATGGAGCCTGCGGTGTAACATTAGGGTCATTGCGATCACCGCAGGCACCATTATGCGTCCTGCGGCAGGCTGAGATGATCCGGTGCGCTCTCCGCTGTCCCTCCGGATGAAGATGAAGAAGCAGTGCCTGCCAGTGTCCTCAATACCCCCGGGTCGGTAAGTCTGTTAACTCTTTTCATTATTTTTTTTTACTTTAAACAATTAGCGGTAATTTTTTTTAAATTTGCGGTATTTAATGATGTTTTTTTAAACGCTACACAGTAGAAACAGATTTGTTTACTGTTGCCATATCAACAGTAGACAAATCTGCACCAATCAAGAGGCAAAGTGAAAGACCCGGGTTGAAATCAACCCAGGTCCTTTCACATTGCCTCTCTTCCCGGGTTGAACACGGGAAAAACCCTTCTTTTTTCCCGTGTTCAAGTCCCGGGTCTCTTGACCTGGGTCTCCCGGAAGTGGCAGTTTCACATCACCACCAAAAACCTGGGTTTTTGCAAAATGCCGGGTTTTTGCTGAAAAACCCGGATTTTTGGTGGTAATGTGAAAGGGGTATAACAAACATACAGACATAAACGGATACCATGACTTAAAACATTAAAACAGTGGTGAATTTACCAGGAAATATCCAGATACTCATAAAACAAACTTTAAAACACCCACTGTACTTTCCAAAAGGTTTTAAACACAAGTTTCCCCTGACTCAGGCAACATATTCTTTGTCATTGTAATGAAATCATTTCCTGGAGCACAACAATTGTCAGTTCCCTTTTTTGCTCCCTTACTTAAACAACAAGTTATTAGATTGAACAAAATAACTGACAAAAATAAAGTCACAGAAAACATCAGTTCCCCAGTCATTGTACCAATGAAACATTACTAAAACTGATTACCTTATTGACTTATCAATTGGGTTCTAGGGACCTCTCTTCAAGATCTTCTCTATCTCTTGTACGGCATGTGAACCCACTTCTTCTCGGACTATTTGAATAGGGGTGCGTCCACCCTTACTATTAAAGGTTCCCATTTTGCCTTCTCAGCAACAATATTATTTATACTACTGTATTGTAAATATCAGCCTTGTTATTGAAAAATGGGATTCTGTCTCTACAGTGTACCTTTGTCTTTTAGTTACCTGTGACGTTCGTAACTATCCGCATTCTATCTATATTGTGACTCCTCAAAGTCATATATTGTGACTCCTCACAGTCCTCTATCACCTGGTCCACTATAGCCTTAAAACATATGGAGTGTTGACAAAAGAATCTCTCTGCCCCTGTCTGACTGGTTATGGTTTCAAAATTCTGACTTTCCTTAGGCGCACACCACCCGTGGTACCCTGTTGTCAAAATTCCCCTTATTCTGCCCTTCACATGTTCCCACACCTTATTAATATGTCCTTGCGTTTTCACAAACCCAAATTTACCCTTTTCAGTTTTGCATATGAACACTGTATTGCATGGGTTAGTACCTTGAACATACCATTTCAGACTACCATTGCAACAACTACACCAATATGGGGTGTCTAAATCACAATCGCTGTCACCGTCTGTTTCCAGTTTGCTGGCCATAAGGCAAATTACAGATTATCATTACAGATATGTCTGGCCATGGATTTCTCAATTCCTTCTTTAAGAAAAAACATAAGAATTAGACTGAAAATCATTCATAATGCATTTCATTCCTGACAGAAGGAGACATAGGCTTTAAGGAAAGCACTTGAATTAAACAGAGAAATACATTAAGACTCTTACCACAAATATCAAATACGTCAAGTAACAATTGGCAGAAATTGCTTATCAAGTTGTTACTTACCATGGTTTATCGTAGTTGGTAGTTGTTGAGAGACTCAAATGCTGAGGTATTACTCGAATTTAATTACTTGGCTTTCCTGGGTTTCGGTACCAAGAAATGTTGGAGGTGTTCCCCCACCTAGACCTTCCATGGAGAGGGTCTTACAACAGTCATCGTTCTGTCAGGATACCTTAGTCTAAGTCAGCTGGCTGGAGAAGTCAGATTGAGACACACACGCTTTGTTAAGTCATCCAAATGAGTTCTGCTTTATTAACCTAACATATCGATTTTTATAATGTGCTTGTCACGTACACCAGCTTAAGGAATTTAAATAGCAAAAGAAAACAATAAAATACGCTTTACCGCAAGCTCGTCAGTAACTGTTATCTTCAAGGCCAAGGCCTTTAGGAGAACATTCCTGAGGCTCTATCTTGCAAAGTTTCTCAGAACAAGTTTAGCCATAACATAAATATGATTTATGGTAAATGTTTTGTTCACATAACCTTCTATTTCATCTAAATGCACAAAATAACTGAATTTCTTTCTGTACTAAATTCAAAGTACAAAATGGATACAGATATACAAAATGGAGTACTAGTTATTTTACGTATAACTTCATTTTAACCCTTACAACCCTGTCTGTAGCTGAAGGCTGCAGACTCCCAGCAACATAACTTAACAAGTCTCACTCTTACTAACCTTCATTGCCACAGTAAGTAATAGGTTACTTTAGAATATATACAGTCAGGTCCATAATTATTGGGACATAATTCTCATATTTTGGGCTCTATACACCACCACAATGGATTTGAAATGAAACAAACAAGATGTGCTTTAACTACAGACTTTCAGCTTTAATTTGAGGGTATTTACATCCAAATCAGGTGAACGGTTTAGGAATTACAACGGGTGTGGGCTATTCCCTCGTTATTTCATCATCAATTAAGCAGGTTAAAGGTCTGGAGTTGATTCTAGGTATGACATTTGCATTTGGAATCTGTTGCTGTCGACTCTCAATATGAGATCCAAAGAGCTGTCACTATCAGTGAAGCAAGCCATCATTATGCTGAAAAATCAAAAGAAACCCATCAGAGAGATAGCAAAAACATTAGGTGCGGCCAAATCAACTGTTTCGAACATTCTTAAAAAGAAAGAACGCACCGGAGAGCTCAGCAACACCAAAAGACCCGGAAGACCACGGAAAACAACTGTGGTGGATGACAGAAGAATTTTTTCCCGAAGAAAAAAGC
>WWET01001921.1:29599-44955 GCA_011038615.1 Limnodynastes dumerilii | reverse complement strand
CTAGAATACTGTGTTCAGTTCTGGAGGCCATATCTCCAGAAAGACAAATACATTAGAGACTTTGCAAAGAAGAGCAACTAAAATGGTCTTTGGCCTTTGTAACAAATCATACCAAGAAAGGCTAGAGGAACTAAACATGTATAGCTTGGAGCAGAGAAGGGAGAGGGGGGACATGATAGCAGCTTTCAAATACATCAAGGGTTGTGACCAGCTAGAGGAGGGTACCATTTTTCAAAAGAAAAGGTGGAACAGAACACGAGGGCATGAAACTGAACTGGAGGGTGGTAGATTCAAAGGAAATGTGCGGAAAAATTACTTCACTGAAAGGGTGATAGATAAGTGGAATATTCTCCCATCTGAGGTGGTTGAGGCCAATACAGTAATTTAAACATTGTAATAGAACACGAGGGCATGAATATAAACTGGAGGGTGGTAGATTCAAAGGAAATGTGCGGAAAAATTACTTCACTGAAGGGTGATAGATAAGTGGAATATTCTCCCATCTGAGGTGGTTGAGGCCAATACAGTAGAACAATTTAAACATGCTTGGGATAAATATAAGGGTATCCTAAATTGTAAACCAAATTGAGGGTAAATAGGGTCTAGGATCAGTATAGTTTTCAATAAACAAATGGGCAGACTAGATGGGCCATGTGGCTCTCATCTGCCGTCACTTTCTATGTTTCTATATCCATTGAAAAAATTAATTAATAGTTTCAATGTTACCAGACCAGATTATAAGGATATCATCAATATATCTTTTGTAAAAGTGTAAAAATTGCGAATAAGGAGTATTGTAAATATATTCTGATTCCCAGTTTGCCATGTATATATTTGCAAAACTGGGCGCAAAAATCTACCCCATCACCGTCCCGCAGATTTGCATATAGAAGTTATCCAAAAACTTAAAATAATTATGTGACAATATAAAATATATCCTATGTTCTTCCTCAATGTCCGGATCCGCTAAAAGGCACTTTTCAATTGCTTCAAGGCCTTTTTTGTGAGGTATATAATGACTGTACATCAATCGTGATCAAATAAAAACCCTCTTGCCAAGTAATTTCTTTAAGCAGTTGTAGTATGGCGGTGGTATCTTTAATATATGAGGGCAGATTCTTCACATGTTTTTGTAGAAATGTATACATTTTCAGATATATGTGACGTTAGGGAGTCTATTCCAGCAATAATTGGTCTTCATGGCGGATTCTGCAAGTTCTTATGTACTTTTGGGAGGTAGTAAAATATAGGTAAAATTGGGTATTATTCAATAGGAACTGATATTCATCCTAATTGATCATTTCCGATCTTAATGCGTTCACTAAAGTTGGACGTAGTATATCTAGATATTCCTCAGTTGGATCTTTCTTTAGAGTTTTGTAAGCATCTGTATCTGAAAGTAGTCTCAGTGCTTCTTTTTCATAATTGTCCCTGTTTAAAATTACTAAACCTCCCCCCTTGTCGGCTTGTTTGAACACCAAATCCTTGTTTTCTTTCAGGAGTTTAAGGGAACCAGGTCAAAAAACATGTCGATCTGGCTACTCCTCGACTCAAAGGATAAAATTTGGAGGGATTTTTTAGGCCAGATTTGTTAGTTACTTCTTCATAATTCTTCAGAATGGCCGTATCCTTCCTAAAAAAAATTCCGTTTGAGTGTTAACTTCCTCACACATTTATAATAAATAGTTCAAATTTATTCAGCTTTCTTGAGGGTGCATAGGAAAAGCCTTTACTAAGCAGGGATATATCTGTTTTCGTGAGTTCATAATTGGATAAGTTAAAAATGGATTTTGGGGTTTCTCCTCTTCTTCCTCGTCTTCTTGCAATCCTCTTTTTAGAGGTGATGCTATCCTTATATTCTCTATTAGTATACTCTTTCTTGTTTCCTTGGTGCCCCGGGGCCGGTGATAAAAAATCTGAATCACTGTCTGTTTCCTGTTCCAAGGCTGTAGACTTATTTTTTAGGGGAATAATCTCCCTTCTTTGAGAGTAATCATCTTTTTCCTTGTTGGCTATTGATGATCTAGTTACTTCCGTCTAATTACCTTCTTTATGGTTACTTTCGATCTAACTGTTTTTCATTATTATTCCTTTGAAGCCTGCCCACATATATTCCGAGGGTTTGTTTACATACTAATTGTTGCAGCTTTGTAACTATGGAGACAAATAGGAAACTTCCTTTTGTTACTTTGAAAAACGTAATTAATGAAAAAATTACTTTGATGTTAATATTCATTCCTTGTAATTTTATGTTGCCAAATTGTTTCTTTTACTGTGGACTTTGAGATTTAAGCAATCAAAAATGGGCTAGTAGAAAGAAAAACAATGGGAAGCTGTATAAATAAGTCGTCCGCTATGTACACTCAATTCTGCCTGCTAGTGCTGGATGAAACGCGTTGAGCCTGTTTATATTCACCCATGGAGTTGGTTTTAAACTTTTATCTGGACACTGCCGTGACCTGGGTACTTTGGTTGAACAGTGGAAGGACTCTTCCTTACTGTGGAAGTGAGGATCAGCCGACCGACGGGACAGCCGCACTGCTCGATACACGGAGCGCCAGATCAGCTAAGAGTATATATTCTCTTTACATGCTGTTTTAAACTGTTTATTTGGTACGCAGATTAAATTATCTAGTAAAGTTTTCTTTGATATGCAGTATTATGCTATGGTCTCGTTTTCTGTGCTTTGTCTGTTGCTGATTACATACTGAGGGGTCTTCTTTGATGACAAGCATCCATTGAAAGCTTGAGAGGACCAGAGCCCTATAAAAGAGTTTGAAGATATTACTGACACTAAGAGTTTGATTGTTTCAACTATTTGGTACGCGCATTTGCACTTTAAATCACGAAGTGGTGATCCTGGTTAAATCTATTAGCACCTCTTGGGTTTATAAACTAAATCCCTGGTGTTATTAATTTATTTATTGCAATATTACACTATTTGTTTTTTCTTTTGTCTGTTTGTTATTTTCCTGATTATATTTATTTCTTCCGAGCACCGAGCACTTTTTCAAGCTGATTAAAAGAACATATTTTATCATCTAAGAACACTGTACAGGCGCTTATAACCCTCCATTTATACAAAATATATATATATATATAACTGTGTAAAAACGTCACTCCTCCTTAGCTCCAAGATGACTAATGCTCCGGGTGCTCTTCAATATTTGAAACACATAGTAGACCATCAAGAAGTCACTCCAGGAGACTCAACAAACGTTAGTAGAAAAAGCCTTTCAGGCTAATACTTTATTGTGGCCGCAGGCCACGACTGACACCGACGTTTCAATCACATTGAATGATTTTCTTCAGGGTTAAACAAGGTGTGCAAAAGGACAAACAAACATACACATCCCACCAATGCACATATATAAAGAAATTAAAAACAAACTTACCAACCACAAGACGCGTGCAGCCAGCCTCGTTGCCGGGATGCCGGTTGCTAACCACGCCTCCTATGCCATGGCAACGGCCGGGGGGCAGGCTGCCGGCAAACTCAGCCGTCATTGGCTTGGCTGTTGCTGTGGTAACAAAGGTAAACAGACATGCGGGACAGAGAATGGCATCGTAAGTATTGGTTATCGAAGAATCGTCCAGGGAAATCAAAGTAATAGAGGAGAAACTTGCCTCTTTCAATCTACTCAAAAAACCTATACTGCTGGCTGATGACAGCGAGGACTGGGCGGCTAAACTGGAGTTACAGATGGTCCGCTATACAGCTGAATTGCCGAAGTATAAAAAAGATAAACGCATGAATGTAGTACGCGATTATGAAGAGAATAGGGTGTATACGTGGTTTTCCGGAACGGAAACCCAAATAATGACCAAAAGGAGACCATATAGGAGACGACCTTTTATCAACAGGTCGGACTATGCAGCATCAAGCGGCCCCAACACCAGTGAGAGTGATTCCGAACCATCCACCTCTGGTACTGTACATCCTTCCCGGGGTTTTCAGGGCAGACCGCCGGTAGATCCAAGAGGCGGCGGTTTCAGACTAAGAGGTCGAGGAAGAGGAAAACAAGACGCAGTGGGGTCTGTAGAAGAAACAAGGGCCCTGCGCTCAAACACAACCTAATCTTTAATCTCTCTTCCCGTCCCCTGACTGAGTTAGAAAGTGACATTCTTAACCTGGGGCTCTCTTTTGTTCCGACTAATCGTTTTGACAGTTTTAGCTCAAAGATAGAGCAGCATAAACTTGGACGCCTCTTGAGATTAAAAGGATATTTTGCTACATCTGAGACGGATGTCAATGACAGGCTCCCTTCATTTGGGAATAAATCTTCCTTTGACCCGCCCTCATCAAATGTGTCCATCAAATGTTTCTCTAGATTATTGGACGACAGTATCACAAAAGCTTCAGAACAATATCCCCGTCCTAACAGCAATCTTTCCAAGCTTCAATTTCAAGCATTAAAAAATTTGAGTAATGATGAAAAGATTGTAATCCGCCCCGCAGACAAGGGGGGCGACATTGTCATCCAAGACAGAGAGCAATATCTGGCCAAAATTTATCGACAGCTTTCGGATTCCACTGTTTATGAGTTATTGAATGGCAACCCCACTGCCCATTACCAACAGCAACTTGTCCAAGTCCTGGATCGGGCGGTTGAACAAAGACAGTTGACTGGTTAAGTACGTGATTCTTTGTTGATCAAGTATCCAATTACTCCCCTTTTATATACTCTACCAAAAATTCATAAAGGGTTAACGAACCCCCCTGGAAGACCGATTATTTCGGCACGTGGCTCTCTTCTTCAGCCAGTCTCTGAATTCTTAGACTGGCATTTACAAACGGTGGTACAATCTCAAGCAGTATATCTCAAGGACACGACCGATCTTTTGAATTCAATGAGCAGTCTTTCTAACTTACCTTCAGGAGTTTGGCTATGCGGTGTAGACATCGTGAGCCTCTACACAAATATTCCCCATACTGAGGGCATAGAGGCCACCAGATTATTGATTAATGACAGTGAACATTACTCCGGTCCCCCAGTGGCTCTTTTTGTTGAATTATTAGAAATGGTGTTGACATGCAATTTTTTTATGTTTGATTCAAAGTATTACCTCCAAAAGCAGGGTTGTGCCATGGGGTCACCAGTGGCCCCCATGTACGCCAACGCGTTTATGTTTCTGAAGGAACGAAAGATCTTTTTGGATAAAGCCGAATTTGCCAAACACATTTTATTTTATCGTCGCTACATTGACGACATTATCATTCTATGGACAGGCTCTGGAGAGTTTGTTTGTTTTTAATTTCTTTATATATGTGCATTGGCGGGATGTGTATGTTTGTTTGTCTTTTTGCATACCTTGTTCAACCCTGAAGAAAATCATTAAATGTGATTGAAACGTCGTTGTCAGTCGTGGCCTGTGGCCACAATAAAGTATTAGCCTGAAAGGCTTTTTCTACTAATATACAGCACACTTACGATTTAAGACTCTTGAGGAATTTCCTGTACCATGTTGGGATGTAGTTGCCACTGCAATGGCCCATTTTCAACACACATGCAACCAGTAGCTTAATTGCAGCTGTATCGGTGCCACTGAACGAGTATTATGTTGAAAACTCTTATTTCAACAAGGTTAGGCTTCAGGTTAGGGAGGGGTTAAGGTTAGCTCGCAGAAAAGGGATGGTTAGGACTGGGATCAAGAATATTTACCTGTCAATGTTGGACTCCTCGTCAAGACCACAATTGCGGGAACAATGCTTTCTATGGAAAGGGTGTGGGTCTCCGCTTAGAACGGCCCAATTTTGAAAGGACAGTTTCCTCCTGGCCAGTTGCTGGGATTTCCATTGCATATGCCTCAAGTAGGCATTGCAATTGATCCATGGAGCACCAAGCTTTCAGTGCTCCGAAAAAAGTTATTAAAAATAGTCCCCCCGCTCCTTTCCCTAATTCTAACTCTAACCCTCCGGCAGCCTGACCCTACCCCTCCCTTACTTGCAGCCTGACCCTAACCCACCATCTCCTGCAGCCTGACACTAACCCTCCCTCCCCTGCAGCCTGACCCTAACCCTCCCTACCCCGCACAGATAGCTGTCCGTGGTCTGGCGATAGCAGCGGCGGAGGGATATCGCTAATTGCGAAGGTGAATGGGTGAAGTATGCCGAATGGTATACTCACCCATTCATTAAAAAAAAGTCTAAATATGTAAGTATTCGAAAAACTTTTGGGTGTCCCTTTTTCACAAATAACATGTTCTAACCGGAGATTGCAACCGCTTTTGACCATCAGGCCTCCTGCCTCCTGTAGTTGAAAAACATTGAAAAAAAAATTACTAAAATTTTTTTAAGTATTATTCAGCAACCTACCACCCACAAGTTATAGGATGAGCGCTTGCGCTATTGTGCTTGTTAAATGCTATCACTGAATACAAAGTGGAGGAGAACCTCAAGCTGTCTTTTATTCAATTATTTAGTAATTCTGAACCAGATTCAGAGATTGAAAACGAGAGAAGAATGTTACTCCTGGCCAAAACCGTGTTGATTGTATTCTTTGCATGCAGGGATATATCTTTGAATTGCTTACCGCACAGAGATAGTGACTAACTTTCCTCTCTTATTTTTCATCTCTTAATCTGGTCTACCATTCGAGTCATGGTCAATAATCTTTTTAGTGTATATGTGTACAGATAACATATTTAGTAATATAGGACACAATCCTAAATTCCGACATCTGGGCATTTTCCAAGTGGTCAGATAAATAGATGTCTGCTTTTGTAATTAGTGCACAAGCATTCATTCTCAAGAACCAAACGCAAATTTCCTGACATTTGACACTCGGACAGCTCCCTCAGGGGGGTGGTTTTTTTTGACAAATTGAAGGGGTTTAGTATTACAAAATATAGTATAGGTAGATATCAGTAGGATTGACCTAACCAGATTTCTGTCCCAGTGTCATTTTGAAGTGTGAATTTGTCAGAAAACTTAAGGCGGAGCCTGCTGTCAAAATCTGTGTATGAGTTACTGTTTGCCAGAGTCTGTTTTTTTTTTTGTATAGCCCTTTTAATTTATATATTGCATTTTGTTACTTAACAATGGAGAACAATAGTTCTTTTTATTAAGTTTTTTTTGCTACTTTTTAACACTGGATATGCAATATGTAAAAAGAAAATAATGAAGAAAAACTGTAATATGGTGGGGAATGTGTGGACGAAATTTATCTTTCTGAAAAATGCTTACTAATTTAAAACTACAGTGACACTTCTGGTCCCTCTCTTGTTTACATTTGATTCTGATATGTGTTTTTTTCTTGTTATTCACTACATATTTTTCCTGACTATAATAAACATTTTAGGTAAAAAAAATGTGGGACAAAATGCTACTAATATTGTTA
Organism: Limnodynastes dumerilii; assembly: GCA_011038615.1. Lineage (NCBI taxonomy): Eukaryota > Metazoa > Chordata > Amphibia > Anura > Limnodynastidae > Limnodynastes > Limnodynastes dumerilii. The sequence goes on along the minus strand of WWET01001921.1, from coordinate 37,615 downwards.
TATTATAATATGCACAATTATCTATCCCAGCAGTGAAAGGTCTTGATATCGGCACCATATATAATATAAGATGCTAGTGCCCAATATTTTTAAGCATGTTAAAAGGTCAAATAATCCTTCCAGAGCGTTTCTGGCAGCATTATTGCCCATTTGAAAAATCTATCTTGCCCACTCGCTACAGCTAATAATGGTTTATGGCCAACAGGGTTTCTCAACCGTTCACTGCAGCCTTTACCTAGTAGATCAGCCTAATCATAGAGTTTAGGAATTACAGCAAGGAATTAAATAAACCCGCTGCAGTCCCCGCATAGACGGAAGGAATTCGGAAATAGGGACATCTGAAAGTTCCTTTTCGGATTTCCCTATTTCAAATACCCCTCCATTTTAGATTTTTTTTTCTAAATGCTTGAGTATGCCAATCGGCATTTTTCCAAACATTGAATAACAAATCTCTCATTATCAAACTAATAAACTGTGTCCAATTTTTTATTTATTTTTCCTTAAGTTACCATATGAATATTGCTGATTGTGTTAACAATTGGAAGTTATGGATATTATTGACACTATCTTAATATCTAATATTGACTTGAGTACTATACTAAAGATTTCAGATGCTTTAATAAAGCGAGTCCAAGGATCTCAGGAACAGTGGGTTAAAGGAGCATTGGAGCCAAAAGTTTCTCCAGAATTTGACCTTACATTAGACAGTGATCCCTTGCTGCAGGCCATTCACCAGCTGGACTTCATTCAGATGAAATGTAAGGGTGAGCTTAGAATCATTTGCTTTGTGCTTATTACTGTATATGTGTAACATGGAATCTTGGGTTGACACTTGATGCACACAGAATGATGTAAAATATATTAATTTGATTTCAAATGATAGATATTTTAAATATAGTCTTTGAGAATTTTACTGACCTTTCTATGAAGAAGTGCAGTTTTTTCCCTATTTTTTTAAAGCTTTTGTATAATTATATTTAAACAACTTGCAACAGGCAAGCAATACAACATATAATTTGTTTATTTGTATCTATGTGGCCTAAAGAAAAATGCAAGCAAGTTCATCATATAAAACTGCTAGTGGGGTAAGGGCAGAGTTACACTAATCTGTATTCAGTTCCCATTACAGTGCCTCCAGTACCACTACTACAGCTGGAAAAATGCTGTACTAGAAATAATAGTGTTACCCTGGCTTGGAGAATGCCACCTTTTGCCCACAATCCTGTGGAAGGATATATTCTGGAACTAGATGATGGAGATGGTGGTCCATTTAGGGTAAGTAAGAAGAAAAAAAATCCCCTTATCTGTAATGTATAACAATCAAATCCCCATATTTAAATTTTTTTCCTGTTATGCTCAATTACCAGTGCTGTAGGTAAAGAATATTCTCTGGACAGAAGTTCACGAAACATATCCATGAAATGCTACTCTGTGTTTAAAGTCAATTCATAAAAGGATTAGCCTAGGTTATAATATAGAATTGTAAGCAAGTGTCATAAAACATACAGTGATAGACTATACCGTCTATATGTAAAATAAAACGCAGAAGTGTCCATTACACATATTTGCACAAATATATGATAAGCCACCATCCACTGTTAAAGCCTTTCTGCTTATGGTGGTCCTAACTCTAACAATGAGAGCCCCAATATTGGGTCATATATATATGTTTTTAAATTGAGAGACAAACTTACCTAAGGAGACACCCCTTAAAGTCCCCAAAATAGCTGTTTTGGAACAAAAAGCTATTGCTCCCAGCTATCAGCTATTGCTCCCAGACATGCTCCCAAATGGTACAGACACAAAATGGAAGTTGCTCAATCAATTTATAGGTAAATGCAGACAGGTGCATGAAAGGCAGGGGTTAATCTGCTAGCCACAGAAACAAAGGAAAGAATATAAAAACAATAACAGCTTTCATGTGGTGGGTGTATTTATAGGTTATATTTAATATCCAGAGTATAATTAAAGTGTATCCAAAGTCCATATAATACGGCTGTACGACAAACCATCACTTCTGTGAGCCCGCACTCAGTAAAAATACAGCCGCTCATAGAATCTCAAAATTCTATGAGCAGCTGTATTCTTACTCAGAGCTGACTCACAGAAGTGGCGGTATGCCATACCGCCATATACCGGCCTACTTCGAGCACTGGTTTATATCATATCAGTTATACTGTAAAAACATTCATAAAGAACTAAAGCTCTGCTATTAACATGATTACCTTGTTACAGTCTACATCATAAATGTAACATTTTACAAAGTTTTTATATTTAGACATTTTTCACAGCTAAACATATTTAAATCAGTATATATTCTTTATAGTAAAAGGCAAAATAAAATGAATTACATTTTAGTGTGTAATTTTGTTTGTATTTTTTTAGGAAGTTTATGTGGGAAAAGAGACTTTATGCACAATTGATGGTCTTCACTTCAACAGCACTTACAATGCAAGAGTCAAGGCATTTAATTCAACAGGCGTTGGGCCTTACAGCAAAACAGTAGTTCTGCAGACATCTGATGGTATGTTATTATCAATATGAAAATGTTTAGATATGTACAATTAAAAAGTATATGACAGGTAAACCTCCACATTAAAAATGTATACTGGCTACACACAGTTTTAGTAATAAAATTATATTTTTAACACTGGCTACTTCCATATGGATTATAAGAAGACATCACTTTTCTGCCTATTCCTATTCACGCCCACATGTCTGGAAAATAAACAGTGGCAAACGCAGGATTTTTAAAGGGGGGTTTCCAAATTCTTGTAATACATGTAGAGTAAATTAGTGCTATGGGGAGGGTGCACTATATAAAAAATATACTGGGTAGATTATGGCTTTGGTAATGGTACATGGAGCCTGCCAAACCCCTTCAAACCCCTGACACTCCCCCACTCTAGACCTAGGTCATGGAGACTTCCGCTTCCATAGACTAGCATTAACTTTCCGTCGCCACTTCCACGTGTATTTGTCTTACGTGCGGGCGTATTTTTGTAATCGCGCCCACTTCCCTTCATTTAAATGCCTCCCCCTACCCATTTATATGTAAATTCCTAGGTGTGTATTTTCCAGCTCGACTTCCACGTGTATCTAGCTACGCCCGCTTGACAAGTCCGCCCGCATTGCATTTCCGTCCGTCCGTAATAAACATCCGCGAGGAAAGTCTACGTGAACTGCGTAAAAAAATTTACTACGTATGCGCAGTTAAAATGTACCTAAAAATACGCACGTAAGTCGCCGCCAAAACGGATCTCTGAATACGGCCCATAAAGTGGAAGACTGGTGCTAGGGTTTTGGGCTTCCTCCCTCCCTCCCCACAAACTGTAAATTTACACCCACCTGTAATACAGTTAATACAAGGGACATAATGTCATACATTACAGTATCCACGTGGGTAAGAACATTTAAAAGACCAACCACACAATATTACAAATATTTATATTTATATAGATAGATAGATATATACATAATATAAATATATCCCTATATAGGACATACATACATACTTTTACACACACACCACCCCACACATACACAGAAAAAAGTTAAAATAAAGATAATAAGATAAAGCTTATCTAATTTACAATTCTCCAGCTCCTCTTCAGTCTTCCATCATTGTCATTGTGAGTGATGCTAGGGGGAGGGAAATGTTTGCTGGGCTGCCAGTACTGTGAGAGACAGAGGGGGAAGGAGATTCTCTGCTGGGCTGTCTGCATGTGAGGGAAGGAGGGGGAGAGGGGAATTGTCACTAAGCTGCCAGCTCCGTGAAGGAAGGAAGTGTAAGTAAGACACCAGCTACAGCAGCATTTCTATTACCAATGAACGTACAGTGTATATTAGGATTGGTGCTCTGAAACTGTCCCCTCCATTGGTAATAGAAATGCTGCCGCAGATGGAATCTTGCAGAAAGACAGTGAGTGTGCCAAGTCTAACATACACAGAGCAGCCAGCACACTGCAGCCTGCTCTCTGTATGTTATGATCGGCACACTTACTGTCTCTTTGTAAGACACCAGCTGCAGCAGCATTTCCGTTACTTAGAGGAGACAGTCTCAGATCCTAATATATACTGAGCGACAACCGCTAGTACACTAAATGTTTTATCTTTACTTAAAAATTTTTTCTTTTAGTATGTAAAAGGGGTTTTCTGGGCAACTGGAAACCCCCCTTGGGTGTGCCACTGATAAACATTCAGTATTTTTGTTTATTTCAAAGCATTCAAATTAGAACATACATACAAATGACATGCTTCTCTGAATCTCAGTGACAATATGTTAACAGTTTCTGCTGGTTTCGTTGAAAAACTTGACATATTCCTATACATTTTTCTATCCAAATGTTGCTCAACAGAAAAAAATTAAACAGTGAATATGGTATGTGCAAATAAATTTGTACCCCTCCACTTGTTAATATGTCTAAAGACTTGTTCAGTTTTAAAGTAATCTAAATTATAGCAATGCAAATAAATACTTTTGACAATTAAGACTTTTCAAGTCCAATAACTCATGACTTATAAAGAAAGCTTATTCATTGTTACAAAGCAGGGGAAGTATAAATTCTTCCAGTTTTTTTTCATCTCCACCTACTAGAGATATAATGAAAAATGCTATTTGATTAATAAGTGCCCATTTTTTGACAGAATCGTAATTATATTGATTCTCTGAAGAGATAATTTGGTATGATTGAACTCCTAACTACTATTCTGTAACCTTGAGCACATTTAAGCGTAAAAAATGATAGTAACCTGGGGCCAGATTTACTAAGCTCTAGGAAAGGAAAAGATATATTGCCCATAGCAATCAATCAGATTCTAGCTCTTGCTATCCTATTACATACTAGAAAATGTCAGCTAGAATCTGATTGGTTGCCAGGGCAACATCTCCACTTTCCTTTCCTGCAGCTTAGCAAATCTGTCTCCTGAAGTTTAAACTTACTTTTTATTTCTTTGCTAATGTAACTTTTTGTAATATTCTCTACCAGTGGCTTTTTTCACATTCGACTCAAACACTGCACATCGAGACATTGTTTTATCCAATGACAACATGACGGCATCCTGCAGCAGTTACGATGACAGAGTGGTTTTAGGTACTGCTGCATTCTCCAAAGGAGTTCATTATTGGGAGGTACAAGTTGACAGATATGATAATCATCCTGATCCGGCTTTTGGTGTTGCCAGAATTAATGTGGTGAAGGATATGATGCTGGGAAAGGATAATAAGGCATGGGCAATGTATGTGGACAATAACCGAAGCTGGTTCATGCATTGCAACTCTCATACTGACCGGTAAGTTGTAACTAAACTGTCTAAAAGTATGGCTACACCCAGACAGTGAAATGTTTTGCTAAGTAAATTGTGTTGGTCAGTCTTAAACTAAAAATCTAGCATCATTTTATTTAAGAAAACAATATATGAAATCTTGAACCCAGATGACAAATGTTAGTGTCAAAATGTAATATGAAAATTCTGTTTGTTGACAAATCAGGGACCCTTATCAATCAGTTTCATATTTGGTACTTATCCTTTTGCCAGTACATGAATCCAACTTTGGTGCTTGTGCTGCACTCAATACCTGCACTTGCACAGAACAAAAAAATGGTTGCAATCCAATGGGAGCACATAAAAACTGGGTTAAATTAGACTTCTGTTACTAGTGTGTACGGCCCAGTGATGCTCCAGAATCATTTGAAACAGCCTTTGATCATTTGATTTGTTTTTCAGATCAGCAATGTCCTGATTAGCACTGACACACGATCTTTACTGCAGATATTTCTATTCATGTTTCTGAAAAGCAACACCTGTTGGACAACCATATTATTGCACATTATAGTTCAAACAATCCACAGAAAAAAGTGTGTATAGGCCTCATCATTAAGCAGCCTTTAAACAAATTCTACTGTTTTTCTGCATTTTTAAAGGCTTTGTCAACAGGCCCGAGTCAGTAATATTGTTAATACTGGCTGTGGGCTCTATTAATAGGATTATACTTACCGCTTCCCAAAAAGGCACTGCACTGCCATGCTCCATTTAAGCCAGAGCTGAAGAGTGCAGAGTTGAGTGACAGTCTGTAAAAAAGGTAAGATTAGTAAGAGTAGTATGCTCTTTTGTGTATGCATAATTAGTTACCAACACAGCAGCTAAAGCAGGATAAGTGGAAATTAAGAGAAGAGGGGTTGTGTAGAGGAAACCTATAGTTTTTTTATTATTGATCTGGATCGTGCACCTGTCATGTCAGATCATTTTTTTATTGACATCTTATGTATTTCATTCTAGAATACTCCAGGGGCCTCATTTACTAAGGGAGAATTGAGTAAAATCACCGGTGTTTGTTGTACTTTACCAGCAATTTACAAGTCTCCGGATTTACTAAAGCAAAATCTCCACAAACTCTCCGGAGATGAGTGGAGACTTTCAAAATCGCTGGTATTTGAGCTTAAAGTCTCCCGAGATAATTCTCAGGGGGGTCTGTGGAGAGTGTTAAAATCGCTGGCAAATGGTCATGTAATCATGTGTCAGGGTATAAAAGTAAGGTGACTTAAACAAAAGCTATGGCTTTTTGTGTGCTGCATTATGCATAGTGGATATTTAATGGGCTGTTTAGCTTTAATAAAGGCAACATCAAGGAAAGAGAAATATAACCATGACGGGCACAGATACAGTAGGTGTATTACAGTATGTATAAGACTGCACATATGCCTAGATAGACATGGATATGCATACACTAGCATAAATATAGCATATGCATATTCATACAAAGATTCCATAGTCAGGTAGCAGGGCCGGTGCTAGGGTGTTCGGCGCCTCCCTGCAAACTTTAAATTTGCGCCTACCTGTTTAACAATTTATCATTATAGTTACTAGAGTATAGTATCCATGTAAACATCATAAAACACAATCTTGTAAACACAATAAAAAAAGCAAATCATACCGCTACTATACAATACAGGCAGCATTCTAGTCTCCACTATACAAATCCCATTTCATCCTAAAAACTGCAACACAATACTGACTATATATCTTAGAGACACATACCTTACCAACATTATCCTAGTGACCGCTATACCATACAGACTGCGTCCTTCAGACCACTGTACAATAAATTCAACATTCTTGTAACCTCAATGTAGTTAAAAAAACAGTCACAAAATGCAATGCAGTCACAAAACAGAAAACATTTGTAACAATAATACAATAAAAGCACAGCTTTGTAAGCACTTAGTTTATCCAGTTTGTGTGTGTACAGTGTATATATTCATCCAATCTCTCCCCCTTGCATGTACTCCCCCTAATGTGTCTCCAGTCTCCCAATATCCCATCATGTCTCTGCAGCCCCTCACTATACCCATCATGTCTCTGCGGTCCCTCAGTATCCCCATCATGTCTCTGTAGCCCCCCAATTTCCCAATCGTGTCTCTGCAGCCCTCAGTTTCCCCATCATGTCTCTGCAGCCTTTATTACCCCATCATGTCTCTGTAGCCCTCAGTATCCCCATCTTTTCTCTGCAGCCCATCATTTTCCCTATCTTGTCTCTGCAGCCCTACAATTTCCCCATCAAGTCTCTGTAGCCCTACAATTTCCCCATCAAGTCTCTGCATGCCTAAAATTTCCCCATCATGTCTCTGCAGCCCCCCTCCCAATATCCCCATCATGTCTCTGAAGCTACCCCAGTATCCCCATCATATCTCTGAGGCCCCCCAGTATTCCCCATCATGTGCCTCCAGCCCCCCTCAATATTCCCCATAATGTGCCTCCAGACCCCTCAGTATTCCCAATAATGTGCCTCCAGCTCCCTTCATTCTTCCCCATCATATGCCTCCAGTCCCCCTCAGTATTCCCCATTGTGCCTCTAGCTCCCTTCAGTATTCCCCATCATATGCCTGCAGTTCCCCTCCCTCCCCCCAGTATTCCCATAATATGCCTCCAATTCCCCTTCCCCCTGAGTATTCCCTATAATATTCCTCCAATTCCCCTCCTTCCCCCCAGTATTCCCCATAATATGCCTCCAGTTCC
>WWET01001921.1:9583-22147 GCA_011038615.1 Limnodynastes dumerilii | reverse complement strand
AAGGTGGGTGTGTGGGGTGGGGGGGGGGGGTAATAAGTCTATCTGGACACAGGAGGGACAATAAGGCTGACTGTACACAAAGAAAGTTGGGGCAATAAGGCTGATTGGACAAAGGAGGGACAATAAGGCTGGGTGGTCACTCATAAAGAAGAGCTATATCACTGGCTGACCATAGAGAGGGGGCAATAAGACTGATTGAACAAACAAGGAGCAGACAATAATGCTGACTGGACACAAATAAAGAGGGGGGGGGATAAGCCTGGGTGGACACAAAAAGAAGGAGCTATAAGAATGGCTGGACACAATGAGGGGGCAATAAGACTGTTTGGACAAACAGAAGGTGAGGACAACAAGGTTGACTGGGCACAAATAAGGAGGAGGCAGTAAGGCTGGCTGGACACAAATAAAGAGGGAGCAATAAGGGTGACTGTTTACAAATAAAGAGGGAGCAAGGCTTGCTGGACAAAGAAGAAGGGGCAGTAAGGCTGGCTGGGCACACAAAAGGAGCGGCAATAATGCTGGTTGGACTAACAGAAGGAGGGGACAATAAGGCTAACTAGACACAAGTAAGGAGGGGGGGCAATAAGGAGGGGCAGTAAGACTGGGTGGACACTCATAAAGAGGGGGCTATAAGACTGGCTGGACAAAGAAGGGGCAATACGACTGGCTGGCCACAAAGAAGGAAGGGACAATAAGGCTGGTTTGACACACAAAAGGAGGAGCAATAGTTTAGTTGGACTCGTACGCTCCCTGTGGGGAGCTATCATTGTTTTTCCCTAGCAGTTACCAGATCATTTAATTAAACATGAAGCATTTAGTGTAGAAATCATGACCCACATGACATGTACACAATGTGATTAATCATTGTTGACCTGTTTACTTGGCCAAATTTTAATACCCCCACTTCTAAATTTCCACTTAATAGATAATAGTTCAGATTTAAAGTCTTCCAGCTGTTAGTTAAAGTTATTAGATTAGCATGCCACCACAAGAAAGCACAACCGCCATTGCACGTTTAATTTGGAAAATAAGCTTTCTCAAGGCTTTCTTAAAACTCTAACTAAAGATGCATTAATTAATTATTTTAAATTTTTATTAACAGAGTTTGTTATGTTTAATTGTTGCATCCATAAATTCTGTCACTATTACTATGCATGCCCCATACCCCGAGCTGAGAAAGGAAACATCTGTGGTGCTTTTTTAGCAGCTCCTTTTTATGATTTCTACATTGAATGCTTCATGTTTAATTATATGTTTCTCCTTAAAATCAACAACAGTGTTAGTAGTAGTATTATTGGTGCTCATAATTTGATGCCTGGCAAATGTCTCACACATTTTCTTCTACATCTGAATCCCAAGCAGTCAGTCAGAATGTGATCACTGTACTCACCCATGTGGATGTCTTCTCCAGTCGTTCTGCATAAGATCTCCTGCTGCTGCCGGTGAAAGCCGGGTTACATAGAAACATAGAAAGTGACAGCAGAGTCAAGCGGCCCATCCAGTCTGCCCATTTGTTCATTTAAAGCTATACTAACCCTAAACCCTATTTACCCTCAATTTAATTTGAGATTTAGGATATCCTTATATTTATCCCAAGCATGTTTAAACTATTCTACCCACCTCAGATGGGAGGATATTCCACTTATTTATCACCCTTTCAGTGAAGTAATTTTTCCGCATATTTCTTCTTAATCTACCACCCTCCAGTTTATATTCATGCCCTCGTGTTATATTACACCCCTTCCTTTGAAAATTGTTGGCCTCCTTTAGCCAGTCAAAATTCTTGATATATTTGAAAGCTGCTATCATATATCCCCTCTCCCTTTTATGCTCCAATGGGCCTGATCCAGAGCTACGATGCTACACTGAGCGCTGTAGCGCTCAGCGTAACATCGCTACTCTGGCCCGACACTCCCCCTTGTTGGAGCGTATTAACTCTCCCTTACGCTGGCTGAAGGCTACCCTAACTTCAGCCGGCGTAAGGAAGGGGTCATACGCTCGCACAGGAGCGTATACGCCGGCTGAAGGCTACCCTAACTTCAGCCGGCATAAGGAAGGGGCCATACGCTTGCACAGGAGCGTATGGCCGCTTAGCACGCTCCCCCACCCTCATTTACTTACCCCCCCCCGCCCACCAGCAGTAACGTGAGCGTAGGGACGCTGGAGGACGTCTCCTCCAGCGTCTCTACGGCGCTACTATGTTACTATATTTCCATAGTGACGCCGGGCAACATCTGCCCGGCGCATGCGCATTACGGCGACGGCGGCCGTAGCTCTGGATCAGGCCCAATATGTTTAGTTCCTCTAGCCTTTCTTGGTATGTTTTGTGACACATGTCATGGACATACCTCCCAACATTTGAGAATTTGAAAGAGGGACAAATTTTCGAGGCCTGGTAGAGGGTGTGTGTCTTGTACTACCCAGTGGTCATATCTGGGAAAAGTGGGTGTGCCTGGCATGCCCAGATAGCTGGCCTAGTGCATGTCTCTTTTATTAATTTAGCCATCCATATGTTTGCCCCTTATTTTTTGTCCAGCCTCCATATGTCTGCCTGTTTATACGTCCCTCCTCCATATCTGCTCCTTTATTAGTTGTCCAGCATCCATATGTCTTTCCCTTGTTTCTTTGTTCAGCCTCCATATGTCTGCCCCTTTATTATTTGTCCAGCCTCCATGCCTGCCCCTTATTATTATGTCCAGCCTCCATTTCTAACCCTTATTATTATGGCCAGCCTCCATGTCTGCCCCTTATTATTATGGTCAGCATCCATGTCTGCTCCTAGTTTTTATGGCCAGCCTGAATGTCTGCCCCTTATAATGGCTAGCCTCCATATGTCTGCCCCTTGTTATAGGGGCATTAAGTTGTGATGTGGGCGGGGCAGTGTAATAGTCCATTGAAAGTGGGACTGTCCCGCTCAAATCGGTACACTTGGTAGATATGCATGGACCATTTTAGTTGCTCTTCTTTGCACTGTCTCTAATGTATTTATGTCTTTCTGGAGATATGGCTTCCAGAACTGAACACAGTATTCTAGGTGAGGTCGTACCAACAATCTATAAATGGGCATTGCTACTTCTCTCTTTCTCCTATTAATTCCTCTCCCTATGCAACCAAGCATCTGACTTGCCTTTCTCATTGCTTTGCTACATTGCTTGGCTACCTTTAAGTCACATGAAATAATGACTCCTAGATCGCTCTTCTCCTCGGTAGTTTCTTTTGTGTTTGTGCCATTAATGATATATTGTGCTTTTGGGTTTTTGTGCACCAAGTGCATGATTTTGCATTTTTAGGCATTAAACTGCAGTTGCCACATACTTGACCATTCCTCCAGTCTATATAGATCATCCCTCAGGGTTCTCTGCAAAGCTCCAGTTGCTGGGGATGGTGATGATGGTGTCAAGGACCCTAAAGCCTCCCTACAGATCAAATTCTAAGTTAATATAGAGCTGGTGCTCTAAGGTATGGGGAATTTACACAAATACAAAAGAGATACCCCAGCACTCTTGCAATTAACCAGCAACAACCCATAACATTCAGGACCTGATTCACACTTAGGATTGAAATTGTGTGCTTGCCTAAAAATACGCATCGTAAATATAAGCATGTAAGATGCAAGGATAGGAGCGGCAGCAGCTTACCACACCCACACACTCGGTTGTGTTTTTCCATGTGTAAGAATGCGGTATGTAGAAATAGGAAAGTATCTAGTATATGTTCCTTGAAACATGCGTAAATGTGGATACTTTTTGTAAGTAGCGATTCAGCCATTAGTTTTTCATCACAGATTTTTTTTTTTATAATTTTAATACGTAATGCTTATTACATTTTTCTATTGTTTTTGGGACATAAAAAATTAGCCAACTCAAAATATGCATTAAACATATTGGAAACAAAGTATGCTACAATAATTCAAGTTATAATGTGTTACAAACAATACCAGCAATATTTTTTTTAGATATGTTTTTTTAATTACCCCCCAAAAAATTTTATGTGAAAATTGTCAAAATGTCTTTTTACTAAATTTTGCATAATGGTTGAACAAAGTGAATTTCTACTTTTATTATACAAATAAATGTTACACTAATCTTTGTGTGTTCAGAATACTGAATCGTGCATAAGGGATTATCCATGCCCTTACTTTATGACTTAAATATCAATGTCCACCCTTCATGTATATCTCATATGCATGTTAAGTGGGTCTGTCCCCTGTGCGGAGACTGAATTCTGCACAGAATTCTGTATTGGACAGATGCGTTCCACTGCAGAATTTCATGTATAGCACATGATATACAAACGTCGCCTGTCACTATTAATTGAGAATCAGACCCAATGTTTTTTTTTATAATAATCATGAAATTCAATAATCATTTTATTTTACTCCATTTTATTAACGCATAAACAGACACAGCAGTAAAATATACTGCATATTTAACAGTAGACCCATCATATATTACAGTAGGATATTATGAACACATACATAATACCCAATATTTAGTAGAAATGCAATCAGGTTACCAGGGGCGGATTGGCTATAAGCCTTACCGTGAACTTTCCTGGGAGGAAGAGGCTGCCCATGTACTTTCTAAACAGTCTCATTAAGCCGATTGAAAAAAAGAACAATCAGTTGCTGTCACTGTTACCCACTGGGGACATCATATGGCCAGCTGGAAAAAAAAATACAGGTCTACGAGCATTTGAGCTGGTCACAAAATGTCAGTGGGAAAGTGAGCAAAAGTATGTGCTTCATAGTGTGTGGGTCCTTGACAGCTTTGGAAAAATTATGGCTTATTTGCTTCAAAAGACATATGGGATGTTATCTCTGCCTGTGTTTGAATTAAACAGAGATAACATCCCAATTCCTTGACCATTAACCCCCATTTACTCCTGGTTTCAGCAGTGTGTTAGATCATTCAGTGTCAGCATGGTTCTTGTGGTAGACAGCGATTGGCCTGTTAGGCTAATTGCCCAACCTGTCATAGAGATATATACATTTTCTGAACTTTTTATTCACATACAAACACAGAATGAAAAGTTGCTTAATCAATTTATAGGTAATTGCAAACAGGTGCATGAAATGCAGTGGTTAATCTTCTAGCCACAGAAACAAAGGAAAAAATAGCCCCAGAAAAAAAGGGGGGGGGGGGGAAGGAATCCTTGTAAAAGACTGACTGATAAAGGATTATAGAATTTTAGCATATTTTAGAATAGCCAGCATGCTCATTGCTGCCAGGGCATGCTGTCACTTGAAGAACCACTAGCACCAGTATAACCTGACAACCGGTCCTGCCATAGCTTTTAGTTTTGCCAGAATAGTTTAAGTGCTTCCCCATTATTATAAATAAATGGCATTATATTAATGTTAAAAAATAACCTTCAAATTTACCAATTTAATCTTCATGTTGTTCCAGTCTTATAAGCTTTTAATCCAGAGTCATGCTTGAAGAAAAGAAAAAACTGACACCGAAACAGGTCTGATCACTTAGACCTCTGCTGCAAAACTGAAACTCTGTTGGCTGGAACCTGTAACCCAGGTTAACTTGGGTGGCTCTGGATTAAAAGTTTACAAAACTGGAGCAAGATGAAAGTCAATTTAGCAAGCACCAGCATGACCAAGCTTTTGATGGCAGTTTTTCTGCGGACTGTAGTGTCTTTTTAAGTTTTATTATGTTTCTGGGGGGGTGGGTTACTATTTTACACATATTATTATTGTACACATATTGTACACAATTGGCTGTGAATACATAATATAGAAAATGACCCACATTATACAGTGCCTGTTTACCGTACAATGTGAGCCATTTAAGACTCCAATTGAATTGGGAGATTCTTATTGGGCACGATGTATGCAATGTTCACATCATGCTCCATTGAATCGGGCCCTCATTGTTCCTGTATTAAGAGTCACAATGATGCTAAACTTACCTATTAATTATTTATCATACGTATGCACTGTTTATATTTGAAAATATTCTTCCTTTTAACTTTTCTTTACCTTCTTTACAGAACAGAAGGAGGTGTGAACAAGGGAACCACAGTTGGAATACTGTTGGACCTTAATAAGCGCATACTCATTTTTCATATCAATGGGAAACAGCAGGGGCCTGTAGCCTTTGAGAACATTGATGGTGTGTTTATGCCAGCAATAAGTCTTAACCGAAATGTACAAGTAAGTCATGACATTTGTAAAAATTTGCAAAACATATGGTCTCTTGTATATCTAATACGTACATAATACTAGTAGATACCAACTGGTTTGGCTGAAGCAATTACATAGCTGTCTTTTAATCTCCATTGATAAGGTTTCAGTATATGACTCCCATGTATTAAAAAAAATTCTGTGAGCCTTTCTTTAGACAGGGTGATCTAAACCCAATACATTTAAATACCTGGAATAATTTTTCTCAAAACATAGAAATAGGGGATGTTGTTGGGTGAAACCATAAGTGTAGAAATAATGGACTTCTGTGCTGCTGCATTAATTTTGAGCAGTAATTTTTGCCCACCCTTGCATATCCCTCTGTCTCTCAGGGAACATGAGATTTAACATAGATAAATGTAAGAAAAAAAAAGTGTATAAAAAAAAATAGAAAAATACCCTTATGCACCCTCCTAATATAATTATATGGTTAAATAAACCTTCTTAGGTCTGTACTAGAAATCATCATTAGGAAATAATTTCTATATGTTATTCAATGGATATGATCAGGAAAATTTTACTTCCACCATCAACATGAATAATATAGCATAATTTCCTCAAGGAGCGAAAAAACAATAAAATCTATTACTTTTATATATGTTTAGAAAAAATGGAGATATAAATACTTATTATCAGGTGAATAAACACCTAAATATAGCTTCAGGCCTGGATGTGTCTGCTCCAATAATGGCTAGTTATCTGGGAGCAGAAACATCCAGGCTAGCCTGAATCACTACAGATGGTGAGTCTGGGATTCAAATACATAAATTTTTAAATAATTTTGAACTGTAAGTATACATGTATATCATGATATAATATTTATAGCCTATCACATCATGATAAATGATGATAATGGATACAATGGATATATACTTAATAGATATGAGAGATCAAAATACTTAGATTATCTGCATATACTCTGCCCAAGGGACAAATCATCCAAATCTTCAGTTAATCCGTGCACTTATAACGGTAAAGTTCAAAAAGAATTTGCACATTTCAGCAATATATTGAATACAATTCATTCATATAGAACCTATCTGTGTAGTATAAACACGCAAGTATTATATATCACACCTACAATAATCCATAAATATACAATTAATGCAGCATTCAAGTTGTTTAAATAAATGATATTATATAAATATATATTCTTATATCCAGCACAAGAAAAAATTGATCACTTATTCAATATAGTGATGGTATCCTTAATTTGTATAATCTATACATGTAGTTTACCTAATTAACCCACATTTCATAGATAATTCTCATTTATATCACATTTCATAGGTACTTCTGTAGATGCAGTTTCATAAATTTACCATAAATAAAGAGATTCCCAATGAGGATAAATAGTAAGATAGTATTTTTAGTTTTGAAATATAAATCTTTTCATACCACAATTGTGCATATTCATTTTTATTAAAGCATTTCTCTTAAATAATCCAACAAGTTAGACAGTAATGTTCAATACGTATTCTCATTTGTATCACATCTCATAGATATTCCTCATTTAAATCACGTCTCATGAGTAATCTCCAAACCACCAACAAATAAATAATGAATTAGCAGATATAGATAGTTTTGTTATAAAATATAGGTGTCTCCATACCCCTAATATACATGTACATTTAAATCATATCTCATAGATAATCCTGTAATTTTAGGAAGTAATATTGGTCTCAAAACATAAGCATCTCCATGTCCTAAACATATAAGTTCATTAATGTTATATATCTTAAATTTTCTATCAGTTATTATTTCCCATATTGGTGCTTTTATTCAAATTGTAGACTCAATTAATTAATTATATATTATATATCAGAGAAAAAGCAACCATATAATAAACCTACACATGAGAAATAATTCCCAAGTATACAATTATATATGTGGCCTCATGAGAGACCATATGAAGTACATGACCTGTTGTAAGGTGCAGGGCTCAGTGCCAACGCACATTTCACTCGTGCTGACTTTGACAAGGCAGTGAGGACATCCCCTTCACATGGGGATTTAAAGCAATGTGTCCAATCAATGTCCGCAAGAACCACCAATCAGCAGGTTTCCCCTACTACTCAGCTGCAGAAAATGTAATCCAGTAAAATACAAGACCCGGTCTTTTCCCTCAGCTGTTAGCTATCAATCACAGGGTAAGAAGACATGAAGTGGATTAGCTAGTATTTAGGTAAATAAAGCAAAACGCAGCCTATTTATGAATGGGTTCATGTTAAAAATACATAGAGAGCCGACAGCTCTCTCATGGCTGCTGCCTGCCGTCCGTGCAGCGATTGCGAATTCCAACATAAATTTCAGGAACAGAAAAAACAGATTGATGACTATGAACAATTAATAACAAATAAGAAAAAAGAAAAGTTTCAAAGGGACAAAAGAGACTATGAAAACAAACTATTTTTGAGGGAGAAAAAAAACTAAATATTATAAAAGACAACAGGAAGCTAATTCCATAAATTATACCACATCAGAAATAGATTCCTCTGAAGGAGAAGGAGCAAAGGAACAGAGAACAGCTCTTACATTCAATAGGGATTTTCACAGGACCCTACTAAATCCCACAAAAACTATAGAAGGACAGACAAGGAGGGGAGGCACCAAACACGCAATAAAGAGACAAAAGAGATTGGCCTCAGAAACAATAGAAAGGAAAGAGAAATCAGTAAAATTGGTGATAGATGATGCAGCCTAAAAAGTAATAAACATTTCACAACATATCCTAACAGACATGCAAATTCAAACCCTATCAGGAAGTCTCTCTTTTTGTCCCACTAACAAGTTTAAACACTTTGAACTAGAAAAAGACTTATAATTATTTGGAAGACAAATTCTTTTAAAAAAATTATTTGAGTCCAATGAAAATAGAGAATTTTATTCACTCCTATCAAAAGAAGAATAACAAGCTATACAAACACTTGAAGATTTACATATGGAATCAAACAACACCATTGTTTCTGTTAAAAAAAACACTAAAGAAAAAATCTACCTTCTGTCCTAATGAAAGTATATGTCCTCAAGTTCAACTGTATAAAATGTTGGTATCCAGATACTCTGATGAACTCATTGCCAATAAACGACCGAAAAAATCTAATATTACACTAGAAAATCAAATATTAAAAGAAATCAACTCCTGGAAAGATGTGATAGTAGAGCCTTCAGACAAAGGTGGAAATATAGTTCTTTGGAGTAAAGAGAAATACATCAAGGAGGCACAATGAACAATGCTATAAAAAATTGACATTCAATCCTACAATAAACTTCAAAAAACAATATGATATTGAAGCATATGATAAAAAAGCATATGATATAGGCACTATTAGCAAACAAACATATGAATACTTGAAAGTACCATATTCAAAAGTAGCCACATTCTATATGCTTCCTAAAGTTCACAAGAACAAATTTATTTACACTGGGAAGACCAATCATTGCGGGAATTGATAACTTCACAGAGAAAGCAAGCATTATCATTTAAGAAAATTTGTTTTGGAACTACCATCATACATAAGGGACACATCAGACATGTTATGCAAAATTGAACATCTTACAATTAACTCAAACTGTTGGCTTTGTACACTGGACATGGAATCCCTATGTACATCAATCATGATTTGGGTCTACAGGCTGTACAATACGTCTTAAAAATGGATAAACTGAACGATTTCTTTTTATAAAATCTCCTAGAATTTGTACTTACAAAAAACGATTTCCCTTTTGATGAAAAATTCTATCTACAAATAAGGGGCACAGCTATGGGGACAGTGTGTGCCCCTACTTACGCAAATCTATATTTAGGGTGGTGGGAACGGGAGATTGTTTTTTCTGAAGCCCACAATAAATATACAGAACACGTGCTAACTTGGTCAAGATATATATCGATGACCTATTTATCATATGGGAGGGAGAGATATATCTACTTCACGACTTTATGGATGAGTTGACAAAAATCCCTTCAACCTAAAATTAACACGTGAAATCAGTACGTCCACAGTCAATTTTCTTGATCTTACAATACAAATAACAGAGAACTACAGTCTCAGTTCAGACTTATACAGAAAAATGACAGCAACAAACAGTATTCTACATGCTAGTATCTCACATCTACCTGCTACGATCAAAGGGATTCCCAGAGGTGAATTTTTAAGGATTAGGAGAAACTGTTCTGATGATGATATGAACTAAGAGCCTCTGAACTTTCAGAATGATTACTTGCTAGAGGTTATAGCAGAACTTCCATCAGAAAAGCTTATTATCAAGCTAAATATACTCAAAGATCATCACTTCTTATTCTGAAAAAGAAAGCACACAATCAAAAGCAAAATAATATCATGAGGTTTATCACTAGATTTAATGACAACTGGAAAGAAATTTACAGTATTTTACAAAAACATTGGAATGTTTTGAAGTCTGATGAAGACTTAAAAAGAATTCTCCCAGAACAAATGAAAGTCAGTTGGCGGAGGTCTTGGAGTCTAAAAGATACATTAGTTAAAAGTCATTATACAGGACAACTCCAAAATTTATAACACAAAAAAGGTTTCTTTAAATGTGGTACTTGCAAGGCCTGCTCCATTATGGTTAACATCTCACATATAAAGGACAGATACGGTACAGAACATGAAATCAACAATTATATTACTTAATATAGAAAATCAGCGCTTATAAACCAGAAACGCACACTCCAGAACCCAAAAAAATCTCCAGCTGCTACTTCAGGGGAGACCACCCCTTATCGAGAGAGCAAAAAGTAAGACATTTTATAGAGCCTGGCAGGCTGGACACGGAACTTTTATGGGATAATTTCTCTTCTAAACATCAATGAGATACAGTCTCCGTCTACTATTAAGAACCGTTACTGAGGACCTCCTCTATTACCCGCTCCCGAAGGAGGAGTCCGGCTGACTTCATTCCATTCCAATACCCTGCGGCTGCAGACGCAGTGGCTACAGCCAAGTCAGGACGCTCACCCAGGATCGGTAACTATACTCTGGCATAGCCAGTTTGTGCACCTCAATTGCTGTACACATAGTCACCTACCTTCAGTGACGCTATTTTCAAGTTATTATTAGCATGGTGTCTGCATCAACTTGAGATTTACCATCTCATCGCCTCTATATCGGCCGGATTATTATCTGAACACACCTGCTCTGAAAAGTATAACTCATGACACAAGGATGATACATTTCTTTTGATTCATCAATTACACTGCTACAAAGTATCAGTTTTTTCTACTTTCCTACAAAGTGGTGCAACTTACTACTTCTTAAATACACCTTGAGTGGACATTTATATCAAGGACGGTGTACTGCAGTTATTATTATTTTTATCCCATCATGGTTATTAACCTCCCATAATTTACCACAGCTATCCAGTCAATGCCTGTGATTATATATCTATTCAGGTGCTACAGATAAGAGGTTATTTTATATTTGTGATTACATATACATTTACATTTTTATGTGTATTGTGATATTTGTTATATATATTGTATATTTGTGAGTTCTCATCTTGTTTATTTTATTATTAAATTTATATATATATTTTGTATAAAAATCTCCTAGCGCTCTTTTGTTTATCTTTTGCTCTAACAATTAAAACTGCCTTCTCTCTCCTTACCTGTAGCAGTTACTCAGTATTCCCTCGTGCTTCTCAGGGCTATTGATAAAAATAAAAATGATTTCAAAGGTTCTTTCTTCCCTTTGTACACAGTAGGGCTCCGTAACTTGCTTTACTACATCAAAGATGTTGCTGTGATCAGAATTAAGCTTATACACAAGAGTCTCCACTGCTGCCATACATGGTAATAGAAAGCAGTTTTTTTTCTTTTTTTTATAATTACTTAATATAGTTGGATCACTTGCATTCTGTAAAGAAGCCTGAGACAGAGGTGTAGACCTATTAATATGACATCTACCACCTGCTATGTGAATAATAAAAAGAGTAACAGTCTGCCTACAGATCCTGGAAATCTTAACACATTAGGGGTTGCTTAATTGTGCAAACATGACTTGTAAATAACCCCAATTACCCATAGTTAGCTTTTAGTATAAAAGCCTCTATGGTTTGCTATGGCTTTTGTGCATGATGCATAACAAATAGTTGTTACTGTTACTGTTATTGGACATAAGTGAGGGAGTTATGAGACTTTAACTTCATGTAAACACTAGTATACACTATTGCCTGTAATCAATGACATCCTTTCTAGAGTAATTTTTAGCATCTAAATCCATAATTATAACATTAAAATGGCCTTGCTGATAAATTAATAAAAACTGCTTATTCCTTTAAGGCTAATGTCAGCCACACACTACGCAATATCCCCTGTGGCTGTATCACTAACATTCCCGAGACTAAGG
>WWET01001920.1:281818-292963 GCA_011038615.1 Limnodynastes dumerilii | reverse complement strand
CAACAGACGGGAAGAAATCGCATCGCAGGTTGCCTGAAGACGCTATACGCAAGCCCAGAGGGTGGGGAGAGAGCGTCAGGACGGCCGAGCGGTGAGTAGATACACGCTGCTGTGGCAATGTGGCGCGTGTGACATTACCTCCCGCTTGACGAGGGGTTAAGGAACCCCTAATGGAGGGTTTCTCAGGAAACTTGGAATGGAATTTTTTTAGAATTTTATCAGCATGAATATTTTCGTCAGCCACCCATTCTCACTCCTCTGGGCCATACCCCCGCCAATGAATTAAGTAAAAAACTTTATCCCGTACTTTCTCAACAGACGGGGAGAAAGCGCATCCCAGGTTGCCTGAAGACGCTATACGCAAGCCCGGAGGGTGGGGAGAGAGCGTCAGAACGGCCGAGCGATGAGTAGATACACGCTGCTGTGGCAATGTGGCGCGTGTGACATTACCTGCCGCTTGACAAGGGGTTAAGGAACCCCTAATGGAGGGTTTCTCAGGAAACTTGGAATGGAATTTTTTTTGAATTTTATCAGCATGAATATTTTTGGCAGCCACCCATTCTCGCTTCTCTGGGCCATACCCCCGCCAATGAATTAAGTAAAAAACTTTATCCAGTACTTTCTTGGAGTCGAGTATTTTCTCAACAATAAATTCCTCATTACCATCAATGACAACTGGAGCGGGTTTGGAAAAGGGTTTGGTAGAAAACTTGTTGGATTTAAAATATGGTTTCAATAAAGATACATGGAAGGTGTTGGAGATGCGCATGGCAGAGGGCAACTTGAGGCAGAAAGCTACCGGATTAATTTTGCGAATGATGGAAAAGGGGCCAATAAAACGGGGTCCTAATTTCTGTGAAGTCTGACGTAGGTGAATGTTTTTGGTAGAAAGCCAGACTTTATCTCCAACTCTGAATTTGCTGATGGAGCGGTGAGGATCAATTCTAGTTTTGGAGACTAAAGCTGCTTTGATGAGTGCTTGATGGACCCTTTTCCAGATGTTTTTAATGCGCCGGATCCGTGGGTTGTTCAAGGGAATACAAAGAACTGGCTCTAGGATGCAGGCCTGAGACACAAAAGAAAGGGGAGATCTTGGTGGCAGAACGCGTGGAGTTGTTATATGCAAATTCAGCATAAGCAATATTGTCCGCCCAGTTCTTTTGGGAAGCAGAAGAAAAACAACGGAGATATTGTTCCAGAACCTGGTTGACCCTCTCAGTTTGTCCATTTGACTGGGGGTGGTATCCCGAAGATAGACTGATTTTGATGTGTAGCAACAAACAAAAAGATCTCCAAAACCTGGCAATAAATTGTAAGCTTCGATCTGAGACAATATCCCAGGGTAATCCGTGCAACCGAAAAATATTTTTGACAAAAAGTTTACCTAAAGTTTTTGCGGATGGTAAACCAGATAGAGGGATGAAATGGGCCATCTTGCTAAACTTATCAATGACAACACAAATGGTGGTAAAACCCTTGGACTCGGGGAGATCTGTGATAAAGTCCATGGACAGGTGGGTCCATGGACGTTCCGGAGCAGACAAAGGGTGATGAGAACCCCACTGGGGTTGTCTGGAGGACTTATTTTGCACAGATAGTGCAAGCTATCACAAACTCTTTCACATCTTTGGAAATGGCAGGCCAACAAACAGTTCTGTTTAGGAAGGAAAGAGTTCTTTGGATACCGAAGTGACCTGCTGACCTTGACGTGTGAGCCTCCTGAAGAACATTTTTCCTAAATGACACAGGAACAAACAAACAATTCGAGGGTTTGTTTCCAGGACATAAGAGTTGAACTTGCAACAATTGAGACTGTAAGTCTTGGGTGATTCCAGCAATGAAGGATTAAGCAGGAATAATAGACAATAGTCATGATGAGGAAGGATATTCAGACAAAAATGAGCGAGAGAGGGCATCCACCCTCTTGTTGAGAGAACCAGGACAATATGTAATGGAAAAAGAAAATCTGGTAAAAAATAATGCCCATCAGGCTTGTCAGGGGTTGAGTCTCTTAGCAGATTCAATAAAACAAGATTTTTGTGGTCGGTGAGTACAGTGATGTTGTGGTTGGCCCCTTCCAACCAATGTCTCCACTCTTCAAAGGCCAACTTAATGGCCAGAAGTTTCCAATTGCCAATATCGTAGTTCCTTTCAGCTGGAGAAATTGTTTTGGACATGAAAGCACAAGGGTACAGACGGTTGTCAGTAGGATTCTCTTGGGAGAGGACAGCTCCGGCCCCCACGTCTAAAGCATCAACTTCAACAATGAACGGTCTATCAGGATTAGAATGACGGAGAATAGGGGCCGTGGTAAAGGCGATTTTCAGGAGTTTAAATGATTCCATGGCTTGCTCAGACTAATTGCGAGTGTCTGCCCCTTTTTTAGTAAGATCAGAGATGGGAGTCATCAAAACTGAAAAGACATGGATGAATCGTCTATAATAATTGGCAAAGCCCATAAATCTTTGAATATATTGGAGATCCGTGGGTTGAGCCCACTACAGGATGGCGCGAACTTTGGCGGGATCCAGGGCGAAGCCTTGTGGTGTAATGAGGTATTCCAAGAAGATCACTTCAGTAATTTTGAACTCACACTTCTCAATATTGGCATAGAGCTGATTTTCTCAGAGCTTCTGAAGGACTTGACAGACATGTGACCGATGTTCCTGGAGAGAGTGAGA
The DNA here is from genome assembly GCA_011038615.1 of Limnodynastes dumerilii. Taxonomy (NCBI): domain Eukaryota; kingdom Metazoa; phylum Chordata; class Amphibia; order Anura; family Limnodynastidae; genus Limnodynastes; species Limnodynastes dumerilii. Next base: position 290,282 of record WWET01001920.1, on the reverse strand, counting down.
GTAGATGAGAATGTCATCCAAGTAGACAATAATAGATGCTCAAAAAGTCCCTTAAAATGTCATTAATTAGATCTTGGAATACTGCCCGGGTGTTGCACAAGCCAAAGGGCATTACAAGGTACTCGTAGTGACCTGTTTGAGTATTAAAAGCAGTCTTGCACTCATTGCCTTCACGTACTCACACTTATCAATCTTGGCATAGAGCTGATTTTCGCTAAGCTTCTGAAGGACTTGACAGACATTTGACCGATGTTCCTGGAGAGAGCGAGAATAGATGAGAATGTCATCCAAGTAGACAATAACAAAGATGCCCAAAAAGTCCCTAAAAATATCATTAATTAGATCTTGGAATACTGCCGGGGCATTGCACAAGCCAAAGGGCATTACAAGGTACTCGTAGTGACCTGTATTAAAAGCAGTCTTGCACTCATCGCCTTCACGTATTCTTATGAGATTATAGGCACCACGTAGGTCGATTTTCGTGTAGATAGTGGTATCTTTGAGCTTATGGAAAAGATCAGTGATGAGGAGTAGACGATACTTGTTTTTTGACTGTGATTTTATTCAAGGCCCGAAAGTCAATGCATGGATGGAGCGACCTGTCTTTTTTAGATACCAAAAAATCCTGCTCCCATGGGGGAACGAGAAGGATGAATTAATCCTTTTTGAAGGTTCTCCTTAATGTAGTCATCCATGGCCTTCATTTCTGGTATTGAGAGGATAGGATAAGAGACACCAGGTACCAGGTCTATAGCACAGTCATATGGCCGATGAGGAGAAAGTTTATCTGCCTCTTTTTTGGAGAACACATCCTGGAACATCATATATTGAAGAGTAATGGCAGACTCCGGCAAATTAATTTTACGTACAGGAAGGGTAAGGCAAGACTCACAGGAGGTTCCCCATTTAGTGATCACCCCTTCTGTCCAATCAATGGTAGAGTTGTGTTTGTTCAGCCAAGGGTGGCCCAAGACCAGCTTCGCCACAGGAGAAGAAATGACGTAAAATTGGATGACCTCCGAGTGACAAGCCCCTACCTACCAGAAGTTGAACAGGCTCCAAAATTTGGGAGATGAGCCCTCCAGGTAATGGTTCTCCATTGAGACCACAGGCAGCGATAGGCGGTGATAAGGGGTGAGTGGGTGTTCCCCAGTTCTCCGCTGAAGTTGAATCCATGAAGCTGCCAGCCACACCACTATCCACGAAGGCTTGAGAAGAAATGTAATTGGATGAAGTCTTGACAACAACGGGTATCATGAGAGAATTTAAGGAGGAAATTAAACTAGATGGATCTTCTCCGTATTCACCTGGACATATCGTTTCCCAGAGGCATGGACGTTTTAGGGCACTGGTCAGCCATATATGCTTTACCTCCACAATACAGGCAGAGGCCTAGGGAACGTCGATGATCCTTTTCCATTTTAGACAATCTGAAGGAACCGATTTGTATGGGTTCGTCATCGGGAAAGGAAGAGATGGTTGGCATAAAGGACATAGCGGAAGGGAAGAAAGTCTTTTCGAACTTGCGCTCTTTGAGAACGCAGAGCAGGGTCATTCCAATGACAGTCGGTGGCCCAGGTCTGAAATTCTGCGGCAAATTCCTCCACTGACTGCTTACCTTGATGGATTGAGTGGATTTTAGCTTCTGCCATCGACTCTTGATCCGGGTCATCATAAATAATACCCATAGCATTGAAAAACTCCTCCACAGATTGTCTGGCAGGCTGAGCTGGATCCAGAGAGAAAGCCCAGGCTTGCGGTTCTCCCTGCAACAAGGAAATAATCAATCCCACTTTCTGAAAATCTGAGCCAGATGCATTCTGGCATAGCTGAAAGTAAAGCAAACAGCTGTTTTTGAACAGACGAAACTTAGAGCGATCTCCCAGGAAACAATCTGGTAATGGGGCTTTGATATCTTGAACTGGAGCAGCAGGACTTGCTGCCGGTGGAGGGGGGGCGAAAAGAAGCAATAGCTTGTGCTTGAGACTCAACCATGGTAGTGAGAGTTTGAAACACCTGGCCGAGATGGGAGACTTGTGCGATGAAGGCATTAATAGCTTCAGAAGCAACAGCATCCATGGCCAAAAAAACTGTGACTGCAGGGCTGCTGGAATGGTATTTTTTTTGGGCCGGTTATAATGTTATGACACCACTGGAATTACCTAGGTTGGAGGACCGGGGTAGTCGTCTGGAAGAGGCGGACGAGGCTTACCAGGGCACGGAGTCTAGCAGGATCTGGTTCTTTGCTAGAGCCTCTGATGGTGAGGATAGACTTGTGCTGCAGATTTACTCACAGGTCGCGGCCCCTAGGGTGACGCCCAGGAGAGGAAGATGAAAGAGAATGGGTAAGTGGGGAAAGTCAGTACTAGAAGGGACTGGACTGGGACTAACAACAATGAACAGAGAACAGACAAGACCAAGGGGAACAATACAGAACAGACAAACAGTACAAATATGGAAACTCACTCACACACTCACACTGGGGAAAATCCCCAAAGGGATACAAATACAGACACTCAGGAGGGGGGTAACACAGAGAAGGATTAAACGGCAAGGAGAAGAGAGGGGATATCAAACAAGAGTATAACAGGCTGGAACAAGGCTGGGCAACGATGGGGCACTCAAAATCAGAATAACAGCAAGAGGGCACAAGGCAAGGAGAGCAGGCTATAGGGACCAACAGGAAACTTAAACTGGCACTGCTGCAATGGCAGTGCCAGTATTATAGGAAGTGACGACCAATGAGAGCGCGCAGCCATTCGCACCTAATACAACGAGTGATCCGGCGTCCAGGTTGCTAGGAGACGCCCTGGACACCGTGCCGACAGACGGGGAGAAAGCACATCCCAGGCTGCAGGGAGATGCTATACGTAAGCCCAGAGGGCGGGGAGAGAGCGTCAGGATGGCCGAGTGGTGAGTAGATACACGCTGCTGTGGCAATGTGGCAGCGTGTGACATATACAAGGAACAAAAGATAGTATATTCACTTGAGACTGGAAAATGGAGTCTATTCAGTGTGGTTGACTATGGGTTATGACATATATGACTGATAATATTGATTGTGAATGTGGCTGTGCACAGGAGCAAGAAGTAGGCTGAACCCAGCCCTATAGTAAGGAGGTGATGCCCAAGAATGGAGGGGGAGGACTCACGCTGCTACCCCTAAAATGAGTGCCAAACATTGTCTTAAGTTAAACTACAGGTATAATGGGGTTAGAGATAGCAGACCCCATTAATAAGAGAAAAAAGAGCCACTATTAATTATACACACCTACAACACCATAGCCATTAATAGTGGCTCTTTTTTCTCTTATTAATGGGGTCTGCTTTCTCTAACCCCATTATATCTGTAGTTTATTAGTACCCTGAGTCTCACAGTAACTATATATATGATTACGTATGAGACACTTACTCCCCCTTTGTGTGGTGTTAAAACCCCTTTCTCTTTTTCCCTGCATTGTCTTAAGTTGCAAGCTTCTGACAGCCTAGAGCCACACCTAAGGGCTGATTCAGAGCTGCACTTACGCCATTATATAGGTTCAAGTGTAGACCTGAGCAATACCATGTTGAACTGCAAGGAAAGGCAGAGTTAGAAATAAGAGGTAAAGTTTGTTATCTCAACTCTGTTTTATAGATGAAACATGAAGCTATGCAGTATTTTATTTCTTTGTGCAAAAGTAAAGTATTTTCTCAGCATACTAAAATTATTTAAAATTAATTAACACCCCTTACTTTGCAAAATGGTTTAGCCAGGCTGTACACTTGCACCTGTTTTGCCCTTACTCCCAAACTCTGTATCAGTCCTTTCTCCTCTAGCCCACATAGCAGCTGCACCCCCTGCTCCCATGGTAGTTATGCCACTGGCTTTGTATATTTACAAGGGGATGCACATTTACAAAAAAATGTATTGACATTGCCCACATGTATCAGCCTACAAAGAGCAAAAAAGACTTTCATACACAGAGGAAAATCGTCACTTGTTCATTCATATGTAAAAATTAAATGCAAATGACTCTTAAGTATCTCACAAAATATTTTTTTTATTAGTGTTGGTGACAAAAAAAAATCCACAGAAATCTTCTTTTATAAGCTTTGTGAAAAAAATAAGAATAAAGACAACTGTGCATAATCAATTCTAGACTTAGTGTCCTAGAAACACATGAATGTAGAAAGAGTGGGATGTAAAAGGATGTAACAATCTTATTTCACAATTATCTATTGCAGCTTTAAAAAAAAAGTTAATGTCAAAATGTAATAGCGAACTCATAGAGGGGAGTCTTTCATTTCAAGCCATTTTTGCTTTTATGCTTTGAACCGTGTAGATATTGATCTTTAAGAAAATAAACATTGGGGTCCATTTACTAGAAATATTATTTTTGTAAGAATGACTTTTACCACTTGCTATTAGCAATATGGGGCCCCATTTACTATATCGTTTTCAGGAGATAAAGACCATTTTACACCTGAAAACGGTCTTTATCTCTGAAAAGGATGTGCGCACAAGTTACAAAGCTATGATCGCCATGGAAACCATGGTGATCATCAGCTTCTGCAGTCATGATTGCCGGCCCGCTCTAATGAATGTGGGCTAGCTGATCGTTGTAATTACAAAGTGTTGGCGCAGATTTTAACAATCCGCGCCGGCAAGTTAAATAACTCCATCTGAAGATGGCGTTAGGGTAGGTATTACAGCGATCCCCCCATATATCTGTTATCGGGAGACTACTGTAATACAGATACGTTAAATACCGCCAATCCGAAGATGGCATTAGAGTAGGTATTACAGCAGTCCCCCCATATATCCCCCTTTTCCTCCACCTAATAGCTGTTATTAGGGGTAGGAAAAGGGGGGTATATATCGGGAGACAGCTGTAATACAAAACACAAATGAAAATGTACAAAAAAATATATAAAACATTTTTTTTATATACATTAATTAGTAAATTATTAATGAAACCACTTTTAAATAATAATAATAATAAAAAGAATATAACATAAACAGTTTACTTACCTGTCCCGACGTCGCTTCTGCCTCGGAGTCCCACGCATGCGCAGTGTTGCTTGCCTTTTGGGACATAAACATTTTTAAGTCCCAAAAGGCAGCTACCACGCAAGTGAGGGCACTTCTTCTTCACTTGATGCCGGCGAAAGTCCTGCGGATGATCGTGGGACCTCGCCGGACAGGTAAGAAATAATAAGTTCGTTGAAATAGTAAATGGAGCCCATAGTGTGGTTGGAAACCAGAAAAAACATTCAGCATTGGCATAGAACCAAATTAATTAATGTGCCAAAATGTCAAATTTTTCTGCAAATGTACTGCATTAAGTGGTAGAAAAATCTCTAAAGCAATTAGCACTAAACAATAATAAAAAAAAAATTGTACAAATTAATGTTAATGCTAAATAACAGAATTAAACAGGGATATTAAATTATATGGTTGCATGAGTCAGTACTGTATTCAGAAATTCTATTTTGACTGCACCCCTGATCAAGAGATATAAGGGCTGAATCAGAGTTGCACTTGACTCTTTTTAAGGGCAAATTCGAGGCAAGTGTAGACCTGAGCAAAACCATTTTTCAGTGTGAGGGGGGCAAATGATTTACCATTTTATTGCATGTAGGTAAAATATTTAGCTTTTGCACATAAAGTTTAAATACTTAAAATAATTGTAATCTCTAAATTAGATTTGATCTAGGAAATTTTACATCTCTGCTCTAATTCTGCTAAAGCAGTTTAACTTTGTCACTCCTAACATTGCAACATGGTTTTGCTCAGATCTACACCTGCACCTGTTGTGACCTTACTCCCAAACTCTGAATCAGCCCCAAACTCATGATCAGGCCCATAGAGGGAATTGAAATTGGATGGGATGTGCAATACACACATCCCTGCATTCGCAAACTTAACCACTCCCCTCACATAGATAAACATCCTATAGCCAGGGGGCTCAGATGTATGGATCAGTACACATCAACAGGAAACACCTATATTGTACAATATAATATGAAGACCCAAACTTTTTTTAAAATCACAATCCAGCCCCACTCAAAACTGTAGCGAGTCCCCACTGCGAGGGACCGCATTGCGAATTAGGGAGCCGAAAGTTGCCTTTCGGCTGTCCCTATTTCAAATGAGGGATCCATTACGAATGTTTGTTTTTTGAATGGGTGAGTATGCTATTAGCATACTCACCTATTTACTTTCCACCATGCCGCCGTGGGGGGGTGGGACTTAGGGTTAGGCTGCAGGGGGGAGTTAGGTTTAGGCTGCAGGGCATACTTAGGGTTAGGCTTTGGGGGGGATGACTTAAGACAGGGTTGCTCCCAAAATTCGGGCAGTTCTCCTGGTATCCCGGGAGAGCCGGCAAATCTCCCGTTAGGAGCAAGAAATAAGAAGTCTAGGACTGTTTTGGAGAAAGAAGAAGACATCAGTACGGAGATTGTAAGACATTATTGAACTCTAGCGCTCACACTATATTCCTATTCTATTTTTTACTAGTATACTAGTGTTGCTAGGGCCAGGAAGCGATTTGATAACGCAATTTGCGCCATCAAGCCCCGTTCCGATGTCTATTACAGATGAAACCGGGTAAGTATTAGGCAGGGGGCGGGGCTTAATGATGCATCAGGGAGTGGGTTGGGGGAAGCTTACTTACCTTTCGGAGCACCTGGTTTGGTGCTCCGGGGATTGATTGCTATGCCTCATTGAGGCATAAGCAATCGATATATCCCAGCCAGTTCGGAACTGGCTGGGAGCGAACGGCCCTATCGAAATAAGGCCGTTCACAACGGGAACCCACACTCCTGCAAACAGTGTAATTCCTCTTAAATCTCAATAGATTGTACTGCATTGCCATCAGACAGCATGCATGCAACCACCATCAGAATCATGCGCACAGTAAATGGGATGAAAATCAGGTTTCTTAATTCAGTCCATAGGTATTGAGGTTTCTGCCCCCCCCCCCAAACAATAAGTCCTACATTTTTTCACTTTTATAAATGACAACTATGCTTTCTAGAGAAAACATCAGCAGCACATCAACTTGTTTATTTACCTATTTACCTGCAAATGTTCTGTACTTCATGCTGCTTGACTCGAGCACCTTTGCGAGAGACCCCAGTGTCAGGTCAATGCTCACATTAATAGCTCACTGGTAAATAGGGAAAAAGAGGTTTCATTTGAGAAATAGTAAGTGAAATTGACTTATTACTAGGTTCTGCTCCACAGATATAAGTTTCAAAATAATATAGTACATATTATAGTAATAATATAACTATATAATTATAACAGTATATTTTATTTATAAAGGGATATAAGTTTATAAAAATGTTTCTACAGCAACTGATCATTAAACTGATCATTGAACTTAAACTTACGGTACAGAAATGCTATTTAAGTATAGGACTAATATAAATGAGGAATGGGAATGGGAACTCTGGGAGCAAGGAATAGATAGATAGATAGATAGATAGATAGATAGATAGATAGATAGATAGATAGATAGATAGATAGATAGATAGATAGATATAATGGAATGTATAGTACAATATAAGTGTAGGGTACCTACCATTCCTATCATTGACCCCTAGAGGACCAGAGGACCATATTGCCTCATACACAGAAAGATAAGTATTGACTGTCTGTTTGTATTTAAATATATTTTAAATACATTTTTGCTCATTAATGAATGTAACAATTATAGCCAGTTTTAAAATAATGTGATTAAAAGTTACATTGTGTTCCTTTTTTAAGAGGGGGTGGATAAGGCTATCAATTACATTTCACCCAATTTACTTCAACAAAACCAGGAAAAAATTAACACTTCCATTTTTACATCTGCGTAATATTTTTTTAATTCAATTCAGCATCAGACAGACACACATTTTCACAAAAATACATGGTTTCAAATACACTACATTTGTCTGTTTTCTGTTTTTAGTTGTTTAACTAATGACTAATAACTAATAACACAGTATGATCGCAGCCTGTTAATTTACTCTATCCTGCTGTTTGCTGCTATGGTGCAAAACTGACTGACAGTGAGTAAAAATTGTTGTAATAATTAGATTTTCATTATAATGTTTATTTGTCTCTGCATATAATTAATAACATTTATCTAGCCAAGCAATGGCTGGGGATACTATTATCTGAAACTAACATGGTACTGCAGGTAAAACTAGTGGGTTCATTGTACCTTTACTGGACAAGCGTTTTAAACATACATTACTTAATTACCAACTAATACTGTGTTGTCCGTCTAAGCAGAAATACTGATTGACAGAGAGATGCTGAACTCTGTGTAGTATTAGATGATTGTAACATACAAGTAGGGCCAGAGGCATTTTAAGAAATGAGGGGGCCCTTGTACAGGATTTGTGTATGCCCCCCCATCCCCTAAGGCCTCTCCCCCACACAGCATCCCTGAGCCATTCCCCCCCTCCCACGGCATCTCTGACACCCCAG
>WWET01001920.1:265745-281671 GCA_011038615.1 Limnodynastes dumerilii | reverse complement strand
CCCCTCACAACACCCCTCCCCCGTCTCAACAGAAAAAAAAGAGAGACATAATGCGTGCAGACTGTGTGCCACGGGGCCCCCTGTTTTGAGGGGCCCGTGTGTACTGCACACACTGCACCGATTATAAATACACCAGTGGGTAGGCCACTGGCAGTGATCTGATATACTATTTTTCTGCTTCTGCTATATTAATATTGGTATGTAATATATTGGTGGATACTATCCACATTTGATTGCTAATTTTGTTTGTGATATATAAGAATCAATATATGATTAATCTGAGATTGAAATTAATGTTATCCAGCCCTGTCACCAAAGGGATTGGTATCAATACATTTATCAGTTTGCACTTGCTGTATAATATCAGGGGGTCATATCCAGGGCGAGATTAACAATGGGGCTAAAGGGACTGCAGCCCCATGCCTCCATCTTAAAACACACTGCAGATCTCTAGGCCTCCCACTGCAGTGCATAAGGATGAATGTCAGGGTCTATAATATATAATGTGGGCTCTTGATATTTTTTGGCCCCAATTTGACCCTCCATTTGGCCCATGGCCATATGCAAACTTTTACCCCATAAAAGGGGTAGGGGTATGCTTCCACCACAAGGGTCAGAAAAAGGCCACTTTTTGCGGTTGTGCATGTGCAGGCACTGTGAGTCCAGTAGGATTGAATTCTCAAGATTCAGACTTCTGCTCTGATTTGCATACCAATGCATTTCTAAGAGCTGTGAGCCCTGGTATGCCACGGCACACTGGCTGAGGAACACTGCCCTTCTGTATGTGGAATAAGGTTATACTAATTTTCTAGTATAATCTATAATATTTCACCGTATGTTTTTGGTGTTTTCCTGTTTGACATCCACATAGCACACAGTTTTATTTTATTAATTAATGTTGGTATTTACTATTCAGATTAGTTAATGATGGCATGTTTCTTTGAACACTAATCAGTTAATGCTTATTATTCTATAATGTGTTCTCTGACTTTATGGGCCTAATTCAATTACATATATGCGGCGCCATAGACGTGAATAGCGCTGCGCATTTTGCCGTCTATTACGGTAGCTGATTTTTATGTGCACTTCTATGATGCACGCACAAAAATCTTTGCCAAAAAACACGCGCCTTTAGCTTCGCACCTGAGATATTCTCGGTGTGAAGCTAATTGAATTGGGCCCAATATATTCAGTAATACAATAGTTTACGCTGGTTTATGTAAGTATTTGTACACTGTACATTTTTTATTTAAACATATTGTGCACTTGTTTCTCATGTTTTGTTTGATTGTTGAACATTGTCACACTTAATATATGTAATTTTTTGTCTCAGCTGCTCAGTGTTTTCTGAAGCTTCTGTAAGTAAAGTCACTGCACTTTGCTATTTGTGTATTCATTTTTGTAAGTGGCTATAAGAATTGTAAGTTATTACACCCAACTTTTTTTGGGGTGTGGGTCCTCACATAGAAACTCCCAATTTTGAGAAACCCCGATTCCTCCCAGCCAGTTGTGAACTGGCTGGGATTTCAATTGCATGTGCCTCAAGGAGGCATTGCAATCAATCCATGGAGCACCAAGCTTTTGGTGCTCCGAAAAGTGTTAAAAAAAAGTCCCTCCCTTACTTGCAGCCTGACCCTAACCCACCATCTCCCGCAGCCTGACCCTAACCCTCCCTCCCCTGTAGCTTGATCCTAACCCTCCCCCCCTACAGCCTGACCCTAACTCCGCAGAAAGAGTTTACTCACCTGTCCTATAGTGGTGGCAGCGGCGGCGGAGCGATCTGCTCTTTCCGAATGTAAATGGGTGAGTATGCCGAACCATTCGAAATAGGAACATCCTAAAAAGAAACTTTAGGATATCCCTATTTCGCAAATGGGACATTCTAACTGGGGAATAACAACGCTTTTTTACACCAGTTCCTTTTACTAAACTCAGCACCAACAAAGTATAAAACTGTTACTTTTATATATGTTTCTGAAGAAGATGCGACTAGAAGGAAGCAACTGAGAACTCATTTAAAAACTATACAGGAGCATCCTGTCATATCTTATCTTTTGATGCACTATATAAAGAGGAATGTTCAAACAATGGTGGTAAATTCAGAGTTTGAAAATAAGAGAGGAAAGTCACTTCTGGACAAAACCATGTTGATTTCAGGGGGAGTCAAATGTCTTTTATTTTGTGCATGCAGAAAAATACTTTGCCTTTGCTTATTGCACACAGACACTGACCAGCTTCACTTTTACACTGTTATTTAAAGTTGGGCTGGGAAACTTCTCAACTATAATACTGTTTGCACCAGATGAAATTTGACTCCCCTAAAATCAACATGGTTTTGCCCATGAGTAACCTTCCTCTCTTAATGTAAAACTCCTTCTTAAGTCTGAATCAGGACCTTATTTTCAATCTCTGAGTCAGGGCCATTGAGCCTTATCCAGACTTAATAATGACAGCCAATTTACACATGTGGTATGCATAAGTCTGGCTGTGGGAACTTACTTTTCATGTGTAAGGCAGATGTTACTCATCGTAACTCTGTTCGTACGTAAATTGTACGTAACTCTGTACAATAGGGCCAGGGCTGGTGCTAGGGTGTTCTCCTGCAAACTTTAAATTTGCGCCCACCTGTTTAGCAATTTAACATTATATTTACTAGAGTATAGTATCCATGTAAGTGTCATAGAACACAATTTTTAACAACAATAAAAGAAAGCAAATCGTAGTCACTACTATACAATACAAACAGCCTCCTAGTCTCCACTATACAATTCCAACTTCTTCCTAAAAGTTGCCACACAATACAAACTATATATGTTAGTGACAGCCATACCATATAGACAGTGACCGCTGTACCATACAGGCCACCATACAATACAGATTGCATTCTGACCAGTGTACAATATATTCAACATTCTTGTATCCACAATGCAGTTAAAAAAGAAAACATTGAAAAGAATACTGAAAACATTTGCAACCACAATACAAAAGAATCACAGCGCTTTACTGTTATCTAGTTTTTGTGTGTGTAGAGTATATATATCCATCCAATTTCTCCCCCTTACGTGTATCCAGTCTTTCAATATTTCCCCCATGTGTGTCTCCAGCTTCTCAGTATTCCCCATCATGTGGCTCCAGCCTCCTCTAGAATCCCCATCATGTGGCTCCAGCCCCCCAAGTAGCCCCATCATGTCTCTGCAGCCCCCCAGAATCCCCATCCTGTGGCTCCATCCCCCCCAGTATCCCATCATGTTTCTCCAGCCCCCCAGTATCATCTTCATGTCTTCAAACTCCTATAATACACTTACCATTGGAGTCTTTCCTCCTTCAGTCTTCTTCTCTCCTCCGCACTCTGAAGTGAATGATGCTGACATGACCTTAGGTCACGCCAGCGTTATTTAGTTTCACAAAGGAGGAGGGCTGGAGGTGCTGCAGAGAGTGGGGGGGATTGACGCCTGTCCAGCCTGGCACCGCATCCCCCCACTTACTGCATAGTGCCCGCCTAGCCCAGACATCCCTTTTTCAAGCCTCCCAGAGGGCTCTGTGGAATACATCTTTCCTGGCAGAGGAATTACTTTTTAGTTTTGGCAGTTCACTTTGTACGCAGAGTAATTACACATGAAGGAGTAATTAGGCAGCTACGCATGTATGTGATTTCTATGCACTTTGTATTTATTATTGTTTTGATGTTGATGTTTTTTATATGAGTAAAGTATCTATATATTTGATCAGTTTGCCTAATACTTTGTTCTTTTTCCCCATGATACTTTCTTTGACGGAATGTGCATATGAAAAGAGAAGAGGAATTTGGATTCTACACCCAAATATCTACTCTTTGATGTGCTGAAATGGTGTCAGGAAAATGATATTGAAAAGGACCTGCACATATTAATTACACCACCTCCTGAGATGGTGTAAGCTGTCCATGGATGCAAAGTTACTTTTCTCTGCTACTATAACTAATTAAATGAGAAAAACACCCCTACAGCAAAGCAGATGGATGTGGGCACAGGTGTATGGGCAGCAGTGCATCCATCTTTCTGTGTTCGCTCCCGTTCTGGAAATGAGCAGTGCTCATTAAGGCTGTGCTTCAGTCTGAAAAACAGATGGATTTGCAGCTCTGAATCCACCCCAATATGTAAACAACTATTATATTAAAATACACATTTCTCATTCTTAGTTCTATTTCTTTTTAAACTTATTTTATTCTGATAAAGATAATAGAAGAGGGAGGTAAGTGTGCACAGTGTCACATAAACCTTTCTGAGTGCCCCATCAATTAAGACATACAAACAGTAATAGTCTCCCACCACATCTTTTATACATTGTTCATATAGTTCACACACACAATAAATATATTACATTTTAAGGAATTCCATTTTCATAAATTTTAGAACTATTTGTATCCTAAATGACATCTACTGTATTATATTTCCCTAGATGGTTGTAAAACAATATGACTTTTCGTTAAAAGCAAGTTAAGTACCCTTTAAAGCATACATGTTATAATTTTCATAGCTGCCACCTACAATTCAATGTCTACTCTTAAAAGCCTCTCTGGGTGACTGACAAGCATTACTGCAATGCACATGCTCTTACAGATGCTTGCATTGTCATTTTCATTGAAGGGGAGGAAACCAAGGGCTCATATTAATTGTACTCCTACATATAATTAGAAACATGTCTTGTTAAATTCAGTAACAATGTTAAGCTTCAATGTGTTCAACCCCTGTGATTCCTAATGTTTCTGGATCTTTGCTGTGGAACCTGAGAGGTGTCTGGGAACACTGTGCGTTGAGTCTGTTAATAATCTTAATCCTGTGTTCAATAAAAGGATCTCCATGTTTCCTGGTAATTCTGTCCACATATTGAAGGTTACAGGAACAATATATACAACACAAAACAGAGCTTGTTTCATTGTTTATTAATGTATTTTTTTTTATAGGGAACACATTGGTAACGGCAGAGGTGATTAGGTTTGTTTTTTCATTAATAAAGGTACATGTAATGCAAGCATTTTTATTACATCTGTAGCACTCTTAGGCTGCCTCCATAAACTTTCACCCTAGGAAATAGATTTTACTTGGCACCAGGATGTTGCCCAGGTTTCTATTCTTTTTGACAATTATTTTTGGGCTGTCACTCAAAAAGAGGTTCATGAGGGGGTTTTCCTTCAGAAGATGGGAGTTCATTTATTCTGGTAGGTTAATTGGCTGCTGACTAAATGAACCCTAGTGTGTGTGCGTCTATGGGCCTGATCCAGACCTACGCCGATGCACTGGGCTTAGTAAAGCACAGCGTATCGGCATGGTCTTCCCCCGACATTCCCCCCCGTCCCAGCTTATTTTCCCTCGCTTACGCCAGCTGAAGGGTACCCTAACTTCAGCCGGCGTAAGCGAGGGAAAATACGCTCGGACAGTAACATATTAACTAAAACCCCTCCCTACCTCCCTCATTAAACTACCTTCCCCCGCCTACCTACATTAACATTTGTGTAGTAACGGCGAGGGATGCCCCCTCAGCCGTTATTACGCTGATAATACGGATGCCCGATCCTAGATCGGGCATTTCTGTAGTTATGCCGGCCAACATCTGGCCGGCGCATGCGCAGATCGGCATTTCAGCCGATCTTACGGTTGCGTCCGGCGTATTACAGCCAGACAGCGTAGGTCAGGATCAGGCCCTATGTGTGTTGGGACCTGATATGAATGTCTAATGTTCTCTGCAATGCATGCACCCTCCAGATGTTAAGCTAGGGTTACGATAATTAAGAACAAATGGGCTGTGCTAAAGTGGGCGGAGGGAAGCATGGTAATTGTATGGTGTGGGAGGGGTCATACGGACCGTTGATCCATACACTGGACTTAAGGCAGGCTTATGGCAGCTTTTGACAGGGGGGCGTGCACTCCACTCTCTCTATAGGTCAGACAGATCCCTGCACATACAGAAAGCAAGCGGGGGTCTGGATCGGGTTCAGTGTGTTGATGATTTGCCTTGATATTGTATTTAGTGACAAAACAAATATTGGGAGGATCAGATTCCACATTAGTAATGTTGTGTTTTTACTTTCCTTTAAGGGAGAGTAATTTTGCTTTATTTAGTGTAAAGGATCTCTCAAGAGCCTCAATCAGAAATTTAGGAGGACAATTTCTAGATTTAAAAGTCCGGTTAGTAGACTCCAAGGATGATGATAGATCCAAGGTTTGTGATATTTAATTCTAAAAAGGAGCTAAAAATATTTGTTTATCATTTATAAAAACTTTGAATTACATTGTTCAAGGGCCATACCCAAGCTACTACTAGTAAGCAGTATATTCAGCACTGTCAATTACTGGCTTTCAGATTTCCACTTCAATTATTGCTACATTAAAGATCAATGAACCCTTTTCCATTTGAGCATATGGGAATAAGTCTAATTAAGTGTATAATTATCATACTCAGACAGGTATCTGCACAAATATAGGCATATTTAAATAAAAGTTTAAAAACTCTGTAGAAGTAGGGCAAAGTGTTAATGCTAGTGTCATGTGCTTACCAAAATCTTCATTCACATCCTAGATGCATGTTGAGTTGTTTTTTTTTAACTGTACTTGAATCAATAAATATAATTTGTAAGAGGCACTAACATAGCTTGTATGTTTCCTAACAAATATATCAGGACATAATGGAAAAAATGTGCAAAATGTCTGCTGTTGGGCTTAACCTGAGGTATATCTATATTTAGAAAAGTACTAATTGCACACTATTAACTATGGGGTAGATCCAGAACTACGTTTGCCGTACGTTTATTCGCGTAGCATATTTTCGTGCACGTAAATTCGTTACACTCCCCTTGGCACACCCCTTGAACGTACGTATTTTGTCAAGATACGCTTTCCAAACCCTACCTTAACTTTTTCCAACGTAACTGCAGTCATACGCACACGTACGTATGGGCAAGACGAATTTACGCAGCTAAGCACGCCCATACTGTACACTTTAAATACCACCCCCCGCCTACTTCACGTATTTCAGACGTATTTTGGATGCACGTAAAACTGGCACGCCCACACGTAAGTATTTACATGACACATATGTGAATGGCCCATACGTTCACAATTACGCTACGCTATTGAGCGTATTTTCTATGGTGCGCATGCGCAGTACTTACAAATACGCGATTTTACGTCTCCACCACGCGTAAATTCGCTCCGAAGCATTGTTCTGGATCAGGCCCTATATCCCCTGAAAATTGAGTAATATTAAGGACAAGCAAAGGGATAACTAGTACTTTGGCCCACCCAAAAACAGTATACACCAGAGAAATGGGGCAGACGTGTCCCCCCTCCACATAGTCCTGTAGCTGTATTAGCAGAGGCAGCGGCTTATACTGCCACAAGCCTCTGCCATTTCAGCATTACAATAGGTTTTTAAATGTATTTAAAAACCCATTTACATGCTTTTTAGTATTACCACTATGCTGCCATTTAAAAAAATAAAAAAATAAAGTAAACATATTTACATTTTTATTTAATTCAATCTAAACATTTTTTTTAAGCACTAGAGTCATTTTCACATTTAAAATGACCTGTGCTTATTACTTACATGAAGGCACTTTTTAAATAATTAAAATGAGAAAAACACCCTTTTCTCAGTTAAACGTAGTGGAACATCTAGTTCCACTGTAGCAGAGGAGACGGAAATGGACAGCAGTATGCCCATATTTCTGCGCTCGCTTCTGACGTGGGCAAGCGCAATACTCACTTTTACTGACATTCCGTCTTAAAAACCTGACGGAAACGCAGCTCAGAATCAGGTTCTTTATCTTTTTGTGCCTGTGCAATGCTACACCCAAACAAGCAATATGCAATTGGAGGTGATATTAAGAATGCAGTCTAATATCTCTATGCCTTTACTGGTAGCACATTAAAATAAACAAGATGTACAATACAGGGAGTCACATATATTGAGTCAGCAAAACATATAAAAACTCGTAAGTGAAATAAATAAGAAAAGTGTGGTTAAACAAAAAATAGGCAGCACCATATAAAAGTCCACTATAAGGATTAGTTGTATAAAATAGCAGCAAAAATATAGGTGTAATACAGAAGATAAGTGAATACTGTTTGTTTCAATATAAATACAAACTTATACAGATAGTCTTTCACATCCATCAATAAATATCCACATACCTTTAAGTGCTGTAAACACAGACATCACAGACTTTGTACATAAATTAGTATTACCTTTGTGTTGACTGACCTTCAGCCGAGTCTATAGTTGATAATGCAGTTGTTCCCATTCATTTTTTGAAAACCATCGGACCCATCAAATCACAAGTCATCGCTTCCGCCGCACCCGCCGCAGACCCCACCGGAGAGGTGAGTAACCAGGGCCGGTGTTGGGTGCTCGGTGCCCCCCTGCAAACTTTAAATTTGCGCCCACCTGTTTAACAGTTTAACATTATGGTTAATAGAGTATAGTATCCATGTAAACATCATAAAACACAATATTGTAACCACAATAAATGAAAGCAAATCATAGTCACTACTATACAATACAAACAGCCTCCTAGTCTCCACTATACAAATCCCACTTCATCCTAAACACAACCACACTAAATATCTTAGTGACAGCCATACCATACAGACATTATCCTAGTTGGGTGTGGGTCCCCGTAGCAAACGGCCCTAACCAGCTTCGAACTGGCTGGGATATTGATTGCTTATGCCTCAATGAGGCAAAACACTCAATGACCAGAGCACTGAACACAGTGCTCCAAAAGGTAAGGCTTCCCTACTCCCTTATCCTTACTCTTAGTCTCCCCACTCCTTAACCCTAACCCTATGTCACCTCCCCACAGCCTAACTCTAAGTCACCCCTCCAGCAGCCTAACAATAAGTCTCCCCCTGCAGCCTAACCCTATGTCCCCAGAAAGGGTTACTCACCTCTCCGGTGGTCTAGTCCGGAAGTGGCGCTGTTTTCCGAAAATGAATGGGTGAGTATGCTAATCGCATACTCAACTATTCACAAAAAAAAATTCTGCTGTGTTACACATTCCAAATAGGGCCAGCCGAAAAGACACTTTCGACTGTCCCTATTTCGCAATGTGTAACATTACAGTGGGTACTTGCAACAATCCTAGTGACCATTATACCATACAGGCCACCATACAATAATGATTGCATCCTTCTGACCATTGTACAATAAAGTCAACATTCTTGTAACCACAATGCAGTTAAAAAAAAGGCCTCCTTGGAAAACAGAAACATTTGTAACCACAATACAGATAAATCACAGCCTTGTAAGTGCTTTACTGTTATCTAGTTTGTGTGTGTTTACAGCACATATATATTCATTCAATCTCTCCCCCTTGCGTGTATCCAGTCTTACAATGTTTCCTCCATGTGTGTCTCTAGCCTCCCAGTATTTCCCATCATGTGCATCCAACCCACCCAGTAACCCCATCATGTATCTGCAGCCCCCCAGTATCCCCATCTCGTGGCTCCAGCCCCCCCCCCAGTATCTCCATCATATGGCTATGATGATCATATACAAACATCAAAACAAACTTGGACACTAGCTCTTCACCAAGTTTAAATGCAGCTTTCAGAAATCAGGTACCTACTCCTGTATACAGCATATATTATGAATAGTAGACAGCACTGTATTAAACTTAATATGTAACCAATAATAAAACCACTGCAAAGGCTGAATCACACACTCGTTCTGTTTAAAAAAACAAATACATTTATTTATTAATATTCAATATCTAAAACATAATTAAAGCACAATATGCAAATGTTACTGCACCAGTCTTCGCAATTAAAGTGGGATATACAATCAACTGATATATACTCTTAATCTTTTAATCATCGGTAGAGATCAACAATAGTAGAAATGTTCTATAGGAGAATAATTAGGAAAGCTCCGATAAATAGGAGCAATTACCCAACCATGGGAAGATGAAATCCGGCTCCATACACAACTCTACAGTTCCCAGATGGAATCCGTTTCTCCAAATGTGAGCAATCTAAAACAGGCTCTAGACATTTGCGGTGCCGAGTGGCCAGCCAGACACCGAATGTATTTCTTACTAGTAGTCTATCTACACGATAGCACATTATAGCATCCACTTAGGAAAATAGTCCTTGATAATAGATAGACAAGGTTCCCACTAGCTCAGACTGTAAAAGAGCAACCGTGATGCGTTTCATCTTATAACAAGCTGTAATGTCGGCTCCACTCTGAGGTCCTATTTAAACCACTTCACTCATGCATCAGTCCATCAGGTGCAGGTTTTTCAGATTTAACTATATATAGTTATGAACATGGACCCACAGAGTTCTGCACATAGTAAGATTGTGTCAATATAATCTGTCAAATAATTAATCTTAAAACAAAATAAAAAATTATAAATTTAAGACCTAAAAACAGAACCAGTGTTAAGAAGTATCATAATATTTGGACAATATGCTATACAAATATATATTTTTAACCAGAGACAGAAAAACTGTCATTCAGGTAATGTCATATTAGAATCATGGGAGATAAAACTCCCATATGCAAATATACTGTACATATACAGATATCAACATATATAAATTAATACATTTCTATATTCTAATAATGGAATGTCAGTATACACATTTGTTTAAAAATAAATAGACATAAAACAAAAACCACAATAATCAATTTTCAATTCAATCCAATCAGATATATAAAAAAAATCAGTAGAACCAAGAATAAATATAAGGACCCTAATTTAAATAAAAAAACATAAAAATATCAATAACATATTCAATAAGCATATACAAAACAGGTAGGGAAACCTCTGCCCCCATATCAATCATAACAACATATTTTGACTTAATGTCTTTCTAAATGAAGTCGGGGATAATGTTAAAATTCACAATTTTTTTTCTATTCTTTATTTAGTTTTGCAAAGTAACAACAAATAAGGCAAGCACAATGTATATTAAAAAAAAACAAAAAAACAGAATGATAAAAGGCACATTGCTACACATTGAAGATTGCTTAAATTTACTGGTGGTTGGTTTTAGGCATGATTAAGGAGTATAAGGAAGAGTATGTAATGGGGAGAGTCTCTCCACTGAGCTATTGATTTATTAGCCAAAAAACAACTCTGCCTGGAGAATAAGTTGTCATATAGAACACAGAACTAACAGATAAACAGTGTATAATGAGGTAAAGGAGGATATTGAGAGAAAGCAAGAGAAAGAGGGGAGGTAAAGAGAGAAGAAAGGGAAGGGAGAAGGGTGTGTAGGGTAGGGGATGGAAATACAGCTTTGTAGAGCTCCAAGAGGTTTTTAATTGGGAATTATGGAGGGGAGTCAGCTGCAGTGATGGAGGGACTAGGGCAGCTCATATGAAAGAGGGGGCTTAGAGAGATATAACATGGGTTAGATTTCCAAAGTCAAGAAAAGTTTCAAATAGCAACCATGGATACCATGTAGTCGTAAAATCAGTAGTCTTATCAAGGACTGAAGACATAACCTCCTCTAGGTTCATATAAAGGTCTATCCTTTTAATCCAATCATCAATAGAAGGGGGAGGTGGATTTCCAATGTGTTTCAATAAGTGCTTTTGCAGCATTACTGAGGTGCTGGAACAGTGACCCTCTGACAATAGAGGGGGATGACTGGGTCAACAAAGGAGCAAAGTTGCAGGTGACATAGGAATGTCCTGGCCAGTAATTCCCTGAGAGAGGTCACATATGGAGTGCCAATACAACCCTACCCAAGCTGTCAAAGTTTTAGGGCTGTAACCTGGGGGGCAGCGTGAATTGTAAGTTAGCGGAGTGAGGGGAGAGAATTTGGATGAAAGGCTTTCCCTTCGTCTCAGGCATCTCCAGAAAGATAATATAAAATCTATGGTGGGGTGGTCAAGAGAGGAATTACGGACAGCCAGGGCAGAATGTGAAGGGGGACAGGGAAGAGAAAGTTTTCTAGTAGATGCCATTGTTTAAGAGATGAGTCCCTAGACCAGTCTAGTAGACTACTTAGGTGTACTGCATGATAGTAAGTTTTAAGATTGGAGAGTTGGAGCCCGTCTTGAGATTTCAGACAGGTAAGTATACACAACTGGCAGCGTGCCCATTTACCTTGCCAAATAAGATTTTGCCATAGGTGGTGGAGTTCAGTAAAGAGACAGCACGGAAGATTTATGGATAAAGCCTGTAGGAGGTAAAGAAATTTAGGAAGAGTATTCATTTTAATAATGATAATCCTCCTGAACCAGGAGAACCACTTGGGGTTCCATCTTTGGAAATCAAGTTTGGTTGTTTTTAAGAGGTCAGGAAAATTAGCCTGGTAAAGGTTGCTGGCCTTGGGGGTCAGATTAACTCCAAAGAATCTGAAGCCAGCAGGGTTCCATTTAAAAGTAGAGGTCAATGCAAGGCCTCGGAGAGTTTGTGGAGGGAGGTGTAATGGGAGAGCTACAGAGTTAATTTTAATATTGCTAAGTCATCCAAAAGCATCACGTTTTTTAAGTAAACTTGGGAGAGACGTAATTGGATTAGAGAGGAAGAGCATCATTGGCAAACAGCGCTAGCTTCACTTCAATAGAGCCGATTTTAATTCCAGTAATGTCCATGTTATTGCGGATGGAGCAAGCTAGAGCCTCCATGGTCAGAGCAAACAGAAATTCTCAATTTTATTCCTTTTTCGCTATACTTTGTTTGTATCCCTAATTGTGCATTGAATTTTAAAGTAAATCTGGTCCATGGTCTTTTTATTATTGTGTGTATTATTTCAAGATCTAAATTTAGATAATTCCTACCAAAGATGTCCTCAATATGAGATTATCAAGAAATGTCAGTGTTCTTCTGATTTTCGCATCTGCTCTTCTGTCATACAGAGAATAAGATTGTAAAATAATGTTATCAAAATCATATTTTAAGGTTCTATGGAATCAATCCCTAAAGTAAGAAGGAAAAAAAATCAAAACTGTTTTGCCAGCAAAGCATTTAAAAGTGCAGAAGTCTGTATTTTATAAAGAATAATGGTCACATTACTGAAGATTGTATGAGCATGCATTTTTCATGAAATTAATAGTATGCAAACGTGCTGAGAAAGGAAACATTTTGTACTGATAAATGTTTATGGTTTATGTTGAAGTGCATGTTAAGTATGTAGCTAAGAAAATGATGCCATTACATGGTGAAATACCTACCATGAGTGTTGGTGTGGCATGTTAATCTTCCGGCAGATAGTGTTAACTGGCTTTCCTCAATTAAGGTAACACCTACTGTGTTTATCATTACAATAATTTAAATCCTGGATCAGATTCAGAGCTCCATGAAATTTACGTAAGTAAGCACGGAGGAGGGGATTGCATGCCTCATTTCTATTCTCATTGTTACGGAGTTTAAATGTCCAGAGCTCTACCTTAGCTTTACCGTCTGGACACAGATCCGCACAGAACTGCTTCCCCCACACCCAGCACATAATTAGCATGCTGGTTTAGGCATGGAGATTTTTAGTGCCGGCCCCTTTTATGGAAGTTCTTTCATATGGAACAAAGTTGCATATGGAAGAACTTATGACATGTAACATCTGACGCGCACATGTGATGATGTTACATGCAACGGGGGCTTACGCAAGAGACTTGAATAAGTCCCCATCTGTGTATTACTGTGAATCCGGACCCCTATCCTTAATCTAACCCCTATCCTACCCTAAATCTAACCTTATATCTAACCCCAACCCTAACCCTAAGACAGCACAAAGCCACACAGACACAGCAGCCATGGAGGGGAAGTTTGACATCATGGGCTGCAGCAGTGAAGGATCTCAGCAAAGGATCTCTCCAGAGGATGCAGGAGCAGGAACTAGTAAAATTAAAGTTTACAGGTACTAAGTATTCTAAATTCTCCCACTTGTATGTGTGCAAACTCCAGCCACCTAATTTTCTCCCCATGGAACTGTCCAGGCTCCAGCCATGCTTTCTCCCCAGTCCAAAAATATTGGACTATTGATTAATATGAGCCTTACTTATCTTATCTAGGCTCAATTCTCCTTGCTGTGAGTTAGACAACCCTGATCACCACATACCTCCCAAACAGGAGGGGGGGGCAAGAACTTAGCCCTTCCACTGTCATCCCCTTCTCATCTTGTTGTGCCCCCCCTTTTTGTTGTGTACTAAGTGCACAACGCCAAAGGGGCGTGGCTAACCCATTGTGGGCATGATCAAGCCATTGGGGGGGGTGGTCAACCCATCATGTCTGCAGCCACCCAGTACTCTGATCATGTCTCCAGCATATATATATCTGATATATATCTCATAATATCTCCGACCCCCCCAGTATTCCCCATCATGTGCCAACAGCCCCCTCTCCCAGTACTCCCTGCCTGACATGCACATTTTATGGTTTTGGTTTATGGTTTTCTAAAGTGTAAGATGGCCTGTGTGTGGTAAAGTAAGTGAGTTGACTTCTACTATAACTACTACAACTATCTTACTATTGGGACCAATATAATTTGAGTGTAAAATTCAACATTCTTTTAACCACAATAGCCTCCTAGTGTCATAAAAAGCAAGATACATATTTGTAACCACAATACAAAGAAAGGCGAGGCTTAAAGTTAATACTTACCATGGCGCTGCCAATCAAGTCCACATGTGAGCATGTCCACATCACCGCTGCCTGTTGGAAGCCCATCAATATCAGGAAGTGATGGCCAAACGGCATCAGCAATCATGGCAACCCAAGAAAACAGCTGGTACACAAGAGCCCTGTTGTCAGTGTCCATAGAAATTGTCATCCAGTCGATTCTAATAACCCCTTCATGTCTCCCCATCTTCCAAAATTCCCCATCATGTTTCTCCAGCTTCCAATAACACCCTCATGTCTCTTAAGCCTCCAAATAATCCCCTTCATGTATCTCCAGCTTCCAATAACCCCCTAATTTTTCTTCAGCCTCCTAATATTCCCCCTTATGTCTCTTCAGCCTCCAAATAATCTCCCTCATGTCTCTCCTCAGCCTCCCAGAGTCCCAATAACCCCCCTCCTTTACTTACCTTACCTTTTTCCTTCTGCTGTGCTCCTTGGCGGTGCTTTATCTCTGCTCTGCATGACGCTGACATTACCTGAGGTCATGCCAGAATCACACTGAGCTCTGCAGTCTTCATAGCGGGGAGATGATCGGCCTGGAGCCGCATCCCCCTGCTTACAAGGGTCCCCGTTGCCTCCCCCTGCCCGTGGTCCTGGGCACCCCCTTGATATTTTGAGGGAGGCGAGATGCCCCCCTCGCCCTTCCCCCATTCCGACACCACTGCTCCCAAGTGTCTCGATTCCCGCGGTCGTGAGACTGTGAGACTATCCCACACGCCTTACAACTTATACAAAGAGATCAGACTCTCGAGGCAAAGTTGTTTTTTCTCCTTCTGTGACTGGTGGTCCTTTGGGAGCCCTGTAGGACCAGATCTGTTACTGTGAATGGCAGTGACCTAACCTATAGGGTCAGTGGCGTAGCTACAGGGGTCGCAGCGGCTGCAGACATGATGGGGATACTCTGAGGTCTGGACTTGTGACATGATAGGGGATGCTGAGGAGGGTCTGGTGACATGAGGGGGAATACTGAGGAGGGGCTACAGACATGATGGGGATACTTTGGGGTCTGGACTGGTGACATTATGGTGGATGCTGGGGGGGGCTGGAGACATGATGGAGGATACTCTTGGGGCTGGAGACATGATGATGGATGCTGGGGGACTGGAGACATGAGGGGGGATACTAGGAAACTGATGACATGATAAAGGATATTGGGGGGGATGCAGACATGACGATGTACTCTGGGGTCTGGACTGGTGACATGATGGTGGATACTAGGGGGCTGATGACATGGTGAGGGATTTGGGGGGGGGGCTGGTGACATGATGGGGGATACTGGGGAGGCTGGGGACTTGATTAGGGATACTAGGGGAGC
>WWET01001920.1:237478-253749 GCA_011038615.1 Limnodynastes dumerilii | reverse complement strand
GAAGAGTGTGTCTTTTTTGTATATATATATATATATATATATATATATATATCTATATATATATATATATATACAGTTTCCAAAAGAAAAGCACTCAGAGGGACTAATAAATGAAGCAAAATAGTCTATTTATTCATGGCAATAACTATACAGCCAGAGTTGTAAGTCAAGCCAACGTTTCAATCCAGCTAAGTGTGGATTTTCCTCAGGGCTATCAACAAGCAGACAGATTTTTTCTGCCTGCTTGTTGAAAAAGTCCTGGGATGCACCTACTCAAAAAGGTATAAGTCCTTAAATTCAGGGTGCAAGACTTGAAAACAATATAACCAAACCCATATAAAATACAGGTAAGACAACACACCATATTGATATTTCAAAGAGTATTTAATAGACAAAATGCACCAAAAAATGCACCATTATGAAAAAGATTGTCAATAAAAGAAGCCACAATTGCTATAAAAAGCCATGAAATACTGCCCATGTACATATGGGAGACATTTCATCAAGTGATAGAACATCAATTATTTCAGAAAAAATCAGCAATATATAATAGGCAATGAGTGACAGAGTCCATCAGAGAAATACTCAGCAAATTATGTGTCCCATGGTTCAAAAGAGTTCCCTGACGACTTGTAGCCTTTGTCAAAGGGCTGGTGGCAGTGTACAAGTGCAGTCAAGCTTCTATCTACTTATATGTGTTTTTGTTCACTTGCATGTTTATGAAGCCTGAATGCACTGGTCAGGAACAGGAGAACAGTTTGAATCTATAATGATAACGGTAAACCCTACAATCAAGTTCACTCACGCAAAAAGTCTGGGTGAAATCCATTTCCTAGATGTACATGTACTCAAGCATGAACAAGGTCTTATAAGAACTATGTTCTGCAAACCTACAGATAAAAACACAACACTACATGCCAGAAGCCATCACCCTCCATCTTTGATCAGGGCCCTTCCCTATTCCCAATTAATTCGAGCAAAGAGGATCAACAATGACCCTGTTAGGGCTGAATTGCAGATGAGTGAAGTATTGGACAAGTTAGAACAAAGGGGCTACAGCTTCAATCATTTAAGCTTCTTCAATAAAAAAGCAGCCAGGTCTCTCTGGCCCATCATTACTACCTATTCTTCTCTTACCTTCTTACACTTCCATATCCTTTTGCTGGGACATACTAGAGACATACTAGAGACATACTAGAGGCCGGAACATCAAAGACTACCTCTGTAAGAACGACATTTGGAGCCAAATTTCTGAACCGTCCAGCAACTTTTTGACAAGGCGTCCTGGATGCTATAAATGTACTGGGTGTTTGACATGCTCATCAATGGACACAGGACACTTCTTCAAGCATCCAACTACGAACCAGGAGTATGCCATCAGACATAATTCTCATGCACCACTAAATTTGTTGTATACGTCATTAGATATCCATGCAATCTCCTTAATGTAGGTAAAACTATTCAGAAACTGAAGGAACGCCTTGCTCTACACCGTTCGGCAATAAAAGCGGCCCTTACCGGAAAGGACAATGAACAGCCGATGGCGAGACTCTGGCAACAACTATAACATTCCCTGAAGGAAATCCACTGGATGGGGATCGATCATGTACCCCCACTCAGCAGGGGTGGAGACCGTGAAAATCTGCTCTTACGCAAATAAATTTTGTGGATTTACAAGTTGGCAACTGTGTCACACACAGGACTGAATGAACTTCTCCCATTGAATTGTTTTCTTTAATTTCTATTTGTTTTGCCACAGTGTGTGTCTTTGTTTAGTTCTGTGGATTTTAAGATGTGTGCTGTTGCTACATGTCACTGCAGTAGTTCTCTATTTCAGGACTCATGTTTCCTTTTATTATGCTGGTGGGGTTGCATGCGTTTTTGGGAGCCATTGTTTGCCTTCTCTTATTTATGTGGGTTCATTTTTTGCATGGTGTGAAGTTGACTTCCCTAGCCTAATAAGTGCACATACCCATTGTCTGGCCAAACCCAGCCTAAAACGTTGCTCGCTATTCTTCATGTTATATTTTGTAGCCTGTTTGATCTGTTTGACCTGGTTTAGACCTCTGCTGGATAACACCTGTGGACCATTGTTTGCCCTCCCGTCCTTGTGCTGCTGTAAGCCATTATGCTGCGGCGTTTATTTCTCCTGCCCTGTGCATTCATGTTCCCTAGTGCACCGCTCTGTTCTTTTTGTCCCCCCGTGCTTTGCTCCCTTTAAAGTAGTATTGCTGCTTGCAGCTAGGTTCTTTATACATTTTTTGAGTATTCTGCTTCTCCTCCCCGCTTGTGTCTGTCTGTTCACATGCTGCCCAGGTTACCGCCAGCCAATGATACCGCATTCTCTGTGTCCCGCCTACCCTGCCATTTAACAGGCTGATGTAGCGCTGTTGACAGGAGTTTCCCTGGCTGAGGCTGCCTCATGGTACCTAGGGGTGATAAGTTTTTAACTGTTACATTGGTTAATGTAATTATATAGGTGTGGGGAATAAGGATTTGTGTTTGTCTTGTTTATTGCTTGTATCATTGCCCCTGATGAAAGCTGCGGTGTGCAGCTGAAACGTTGGGACCCTTTATATGGATTAAATGTGCCTGCTGAGGCAACAGAATGGAAGTTGCTCAATCAATTTATAAGTATATGTTAAACAGGTGCGTGAAAGGCAGGGGGTTATTCTGCTTGCCACAGAAACAAAAGGAAAGAAAATCCCCAGTACACTGCCATAAACCCAGGGTTGACGACTCTCCCGGAATGTCCGGGAGACTCCCGAAATTCCACAAATTTCCACACACAAAAGTGATGTGCATATATTGACTCTAAATCATGCAAGGGATAAGCATATATTTATAAATACCCATGTAATGCAATAATGCTGTGAGATATCATAAATAGAGAAAATAAAGAAAAGCTTAGCTGGTCCGGCGTGTTACGAGAGTGTCAACAGATCGGTCCCGACAACGCCGGATATCCACGTTGGCTAACCCAACCTACCCTGCCGGGCTCGTAACTGACCCTACTCTCACTACATGGGAGAGTGGATATCGGCAGTACGGGCTGGAGACTGCGGACTGGCAGGCTGGAATGAATGACGTTCAGACCTCAGTATGGTGCTGTGGAAGGAGGGCCCTCCTAACCACAGGTGCAAAAAACCTAACGTGCGTTTCACGTAGCTTGATCACAAAAAAATGTATAGAACTAAGTTCTCAGTTATATTAATTAATTATATTTATTGTATTCTATTTATTATATAGATGTAAAATAATATGAAATATTTTATCCTAATCTGTTCTAGAAATTGTTAACATACATACTTCTCAGAAGCTTATGATGTCTTCGATGCAAATGGTTTTCTTCCCTGAGTCATCTGGACATTTTAAATAAACTTAAGAAAATGTTAAATGCTCTATAATTATATATTGTAGACCATTTGAATATAAATCCTTTTGTTTCATATAACACAAAGGGCTTGATGTAGAGCATTTTAGCATATGCATATGGTTTTCAGCACTACAAAGCACATATCATACATATTCAAATATATCCAATGATGAGTAGTTATTTTAACATCAGCCAACTCTTGTTGAAAGGGCAGTGTGGGCATTACGATGTTGGTTTGGGATGTGCCTACTGGTCCCCTGTGCATCCCCTGGCATCTCTACGTCTTCTATGTGGTCGACCACATAGAAGCAAAGATTTCAGAAGTAAGTGAGGAGATCTGCTTCATTACCCCGCTTCCAGCAGGACGAATTGCCCGGGACTCTATTTATTGCACGGAGACTGGTCCAGGAGGACCCACCATCTGTAAGCTAAGGAAACTTTTCCCTATTCGTATTAGAAGTACGCTTGCTACACTCAAGTGTCTCTGTGCCCTTACACCTTGGCAGATATCCCTGTATGGTGCAAGTGTTTAAAAGGACACTGCTGTTACGATCTGTTTCTTTTTGGACTTGGACTTACTGTATTGCTCAATTACATGCTCATATCACTAGCGCCGATTACAGGATAGACTATTTTGTCTACAGATTGCTTAAATGACCTACTACGCATGCACAAAACTCCGCACCTAAGAATCAGAAGCTTCTTAGGTGTGAATACAACCCAATGCTATTATCCATATTCAGATGCATCAACTTAACTCTAAATATGCATCATTTTGAATTCCTTTGCATCCAAGTATGTAATACTTAAGGTGTACACACAGACTGATTATCAGCTACTAGATGCAATGTGCCACGCAAATAGGATTTGTTGAAAGTGTTTCATCGTGGTTGCAACTAATTGGTCCAGAATACACACTACACAATTATAGTGTCCTTCAGCTGATGTCCGACCAACCCATACTGTATAGCACATACTCTTTTGTTGCTGTTATTCAGATGTTCGCGCAAAGCATTAATTTATTGCATATTGGTTTAGAACAATAACTAACATGGACTAACTACTCTTCACTATTAAAAATGTCAATACATATTTCAGGAAGCATATATGAATTTAACAAAATGGTTAAAAAAATAAATTATCCACTACATTACCCTATCCATGGTAAAACCATATTGCATTTTAAAAAGTATGTATTTGATTAATCTGATAATTTGACTTGAGTTTATTATGAACAATCTCATTTAATGTCCTGTTAATAATTTATCTACACACTAAACCACTACTTTGTTCAATATTTTACAAGATTTTAATGAACTATAATAAAATAGCTGCTTTTAATCCTCTTC
The DNA here is from genome assembly GCA_011038615.1 of Limnodynastes dumerilii. Classification (NCBI taxonomy): domain Eukaryota; kingdom Metazoa; phylum Chordata; class Amphibia; order Anura; family Limnodynastidae; genus Limnodynastes; species Limnodynastes dumerilii. The sequence continues at coordinate 249,024 of WWET01001920.1, read as the reverse complement.
TAGGTCATTGTGATGTGAGCAGTATAACTATAGACTGCAGATATGTCAAGCTGCAATTAAACAGTCCCTAAGGACATTTTTTTTTCTTTTGACCTTGACTCTCCTTTAAGTGAGAGCATAGGCCTAATGTAACACTGAAATAAGAGCATTTAGATATTTATATTAATATTACTGTATTTGCAAATGACAACATATGGAACAATGCAGAATATTTTATTGTATTTTTCACACATGCACCTGATTCTGCAAACACAAAGAAACAAAATAACACTTTTGTGTGAAATATAACAATAAAAACAAACACTTAAATGTGTATAAGAAAAAAATATGCCTGAGGAAATGATGACGTGTGGGAAGTAAGCTGCTGTGCTTTGTAAAAATAATTAACCATAAAGCAGTATGAAAAATCAAAATAGTTATATAGTCATTATACTTTAGTGTAGTACAGTATGATCTAAAACTTCTTTTATTGTACTGATTAATACTTATCAGCACCATGGACCAGCAGAACCGATTCACAGCAGGCTTTCTCTTTATCAAAGTATAATGCATAGGTGTATCTATAATGGGTGCAGGGTGTGCAGTGCACATAGGCCCTTCAGAACAGGGGGGCCTGTGGCATTCATCCTGCACCCAAGGTTGGCAGGGGAAGGGGGGCCATTCTTCCCTCTAAGATCTTCCATTATTGTCAGGGGCGTAGCTAAAAATTCATGGGCCCAGGTGCAAAAGGTCAGCTTGGGCCCCCCCACATAGAGGCTGTTTGAGGTGCACTACCGTAGTGCCAGTGGAGCGCAGCGCACCTCAAAAAACCTGTATGATCAGGTCCACAGAAGACAGACGAGTGATAGGCTGGTGCCCCCAGTATCCCTCATCGTGTGTCCAGTTCCCCCAGTATCCCTCATAATATATCCAGCCCCCCAGCATCCCTCATCATATATCCAGTACCCAAGTATCCCTCATCATATATCCAGTTCCCCCATTATCCCTCATCATATGTCCAGTACCCCAGTATCCCTCATCATATATCCAGTTCCCCCATTATCCCTCATCATATGTCCAGTACCCCAGTATCCCTCATCATATATCCAGTTCCCCCATTATCCCTCATCATATGTCCAGTACCCCAGTATCCCTCATCATATATCCAGTTCCCCCATTATCCCTCATCATATGTCCAGTACCCCAGTATCCCTCATCATATATCCAGTTCCCCCATTATCCCTCATCATATGTCCAGTACCCCAGTATCCCTCATCATATATCCAGTTCCCCCATTATCCCTCATCATATGTCCAGTACCCCAGTATCCCTCATCATATATCCAGTTCCCCCATTATCCCTCATCATATGTCCAGTACCCCAGTATCCCTCATCATATATCCAGTTCCCCCATTATCCCTCATCATATGTCCAGTACCCCAGTATCCCTCATCATATATCCAGTTCCCCCATTATCCCTCATCATATGTCCAGTACCCCAGTATCCCTCATCATATATCCAGTTCCCCCATTATCCCTCATCATATGTCCAGTACCCCAGTATCCCTCATCATATATCCAGTTCCCCCATTATCCCTCATCATATGTCCAGTACCCCAGTATCCCTCATCATATATCCAGTTCCCCCATTATCCCTCATCATATGTCCAGTACCCCAGTATCCCTCATCATATATCCAGTTCCCCCATTATCCCTCATCATATGTCCAGTACCCCAGTATCCCTCATCATATATCCAGTTCCCCCATTATCCCTCATCATATGTCCAGTACCCCAGTATCCCTCATCATATATCCAGTTCCCCCATTATCCCTCATCATATGTCCAGTACCCCAGTATCCCTCATCATATATCCAGTTCCCCCATTATCCCTCATCATATGTCCAGTACCCCAGTATCCCTCATCATATATCCAGTTCCCCCATTATCCCTCATCATATGTCCAGTACCCCAGTATCCCTCATCATATATCCAGTTCCCCCATTATCCCTCATCATATGTCCAGTACCCCAGTATCCCTCATCATATATCCAGTTCCCCCATTATCCCTCATCATATGTCCAGTACCCCAGTATCCCTCATCATATATCCAGTTCCCCCATTATCCCTCATCATATGTCCAGTACCCCAGTATCCCTCATCATATATCCAGTTCCCCCATTATCCCTCATCATATGTCCAGTACCCCAGTATCCCTCATCATATATCCAGTTCCCCCATTATCCCTCATCATATGTCCAGTACCCCAGTATCCCTCATCATATATCCAGTTCCCCCATTATCCCTCATCATATGTCCAGTACCCCAGTATCCCTCATCATATATCCAGTTCCCCCATTATCCCTCATCATATGTCCAGTACCCCAGTATCCCTCATCATATATCCAGTTCCCCCATTATCCCTCATCATATGTCCAGTACCCCAGTATCCCTCATCATATATCCAGTTCCCCCATTATCCCTCATCATATGTCCAGTACCCCAGTATCCCTCATCATATATCCAGTTCCCCCATTATCCCTCATCATATGTCCAGTACCCCAGTATCCCTCATCATATATCCAGTTCCCCCATTATCCCTCATCATATGTCCAGTACCCCAGTATCCCTCATCATATATCCAGTTCCCCCATTATCCCTCATCATATGTCCAGTACCCCAGTATCCCTCATCATATATCCAGTTCCCCCATTATCCCTCATCATATGTCCAGTACCCCAGTATCCCTCATCATATATCCAGTTCCCCCATTATCCCTCATCATATGTCCAGTACCCCAGTATCCCTCATCATATATCCAGTTCCCCCATTATCCCTCATCATATGTCCAGTACCCCAGTATCCCTCATCATATATCCAGTTCCCCCATTATCCCTCATCATATGTCCAGTACCCCAGTATCCCTCATCATATATCCAGTTCCCCCATTATCCCTCATCATATGTCCAGTACCCCAGTATCCCTCATCATATATCCAGTTCCCCCATTATCCCTCATCATATGTCCAGTACCCCAGTATCCCTCATCATATATCCAGTTCCCCCATTATCCCTCATCATATGTCCAGTACCCCAGTATCCCTCATCATATATCCAGTTCCCCCATTATCCCTCATCATATGTCCAGTACCCCAGTATCCCTCATCATATATCCAGTTCCCCCATTATCCCTCATCATATGTCCAGTACCCCAGTATCCCTCATCATATATCCAGTTCCCCCATTATCCCTCATCATATGTCCAGTACCCCAGTATCCCTCATCATATATCCAGTTCCCCCATTATCCCTCATCATATGTCCAGTACCCCAGTATCCCTCATCATATATCCAGTTCCCCCATTATCCCTCATCATATGTCCAGTACCCCAGTATCCCTCATCATATATCCAGTTCCCCCATTATCCCTCATCATATGTCCAGTACCCCAGTATCCCTCATCATATATCCAGTTCCCCCATTATCCCTCATCATATGTCCAGTACCCCAGTATCCCTCATCATATATCCAGTTCCCCCATTATCCCTCATCATATGTCCAGTACCCCAGTATCCCTCATCATATATCCAGTTCCCCCATTATCCCTCATCATATGTCCAGTACCCCAGTATCCCTCATCATATATCCAGTTCCCCCATTATCCCTCATCATATGTCCAGTACCCCAGTATCCCTCATCATATATCCAGTTCCCCCATTATCCCTCATCATATGTCCAGTACCCCAGTATCCCTCATCATATATCCAGTTCCCCCATTATCCCTCATCATATGTCCAGTACCCCAGTATCCCTCATCATATATCCAGTTCCCCCATTATCCCTCATCATATGTCCAGTACCCCAGTATCCCTCATCATATATCCAGTTCCCCCATTATCCCTCATCATATGTCCAGTACCCCAGTATCCCTCATCATATATCCAGTTCCCCCATTATCCCTCATCATATGTCCAGTACCCCAGTATCCCTCATCATATATCCAGTTCCCCCATTATCCCTCATCATATGTCCAGTACCCCAGTATCCCTCATCATATATCCAGTTCCCCCATTATCCCTCATCATATGTCCAGTACCCCAGTATCCCTCATCATATATCCAGTTCCCCCATTATCCCTCATCATATGTCCAGTACCCCAGTATCCCTCATCATATATCCAGTTCCCCCATTATCCCTCATCATATGTCCAGTACCCCAGTATCCCTCATCATATATCCAGTTCCCCCATTATCCCTCATCATATGTCCAGTACCCCAGTATCCCTCCCATCAGGTGTCCAGTTCCCCCCAGCATCCCCCATTAGGATCCAGGACCTAACTTACTTACCTGCAGTTCTGCCGCTGCGCTCACTGCAGTGCATCCCCGGCCTCCTTCCCTGTAGTTCCGCCACTGCTCTTCTCCTATGCGGCGGGACGCATGCTGTAAATAACCCCAGGTCACGCAACGTCACTTCTACAGGGAAGGAAGCCGGTGATGCGCTGCAGTGAGCGCCGCTGCAGTGAGCGCAGCGGCAGAACCACAGGTAAGTAAGTGGAGAATGGACTCCAGTACTTGGCAAGTGGCAGGGGGGCCTGTGCTGGGTTACGCCACTGATTATTGCTGAATGAGCCCACCTTTCCCTGCGGTGGGACTGTCCCTATTCGCGGGCCGAAAAAGGGACAGGGCTTACATCACAGTTAGGCTCCACCCCTTTTGAGGTCCGCGAATCGGGACAGCCCTGTCTCAGGTAGGGGGGGGGGCATGTACAAATCCTGCACAAAGGCAGCCTTACTTCTTAAAATGCCCCTGTTATAATGTAATAATGTATTGATAGAACTGATTGATAGATACGTCTCAGCATTGAGAGAGCCAGAGTAGGTTTTAAGGGGTTATTCCAGTCATTTTCATTGAAATCCCTAAGCACTGTGCATATATAACATCTAGCTTGAAGAAATGCCACTGGATATGGCCGTATTATTTTAAATTTGTTGACCGCCTCAGTACTCGGTATATGTTAAAGTATCCTTATTTAATTTATCCAATAATTGTCCAATACTATGTATTTCCCCAATCCAATCTTCCCGATATCGAATAGGTAGGCTGCCATTCTGTTTTGGAATGCTTGATTATGTAAAAGTGGGAGTCGTAGTGTGTGCATGTAGAACGTGTTTGTGACATAATATGTGCCAAATCTTCTATGCGGACCACAAGAGAAAGTTTTCTATTATATTCAGGGTGACCTCTTGGTCCTCCCTGTGAAGGAAGGCTGCCAGTGAATAGCTTGGCAAGAAACCCTGCTCAAGTGATGTATGTGCATATGTTTCCTGTTCCTGAATCCAATCCCTGATATGTCTGAACTGGATTGCATAGCTGTAATATAAGGTCAGGAAAATAAATAAGGTCAGATATCCCTCCCTTCCAGATTAATTTTCTAAAAAGATGGTTTAAGTGGGCTGCAATATGCAAATCTAGAGCTATAGGAATAGTGTTACATACTTTCTGTTAAATGATTAACGCAACCTGAAAACTTTACTTTCCAAACTTTCCATGCTAAAATTACCATCAGTCTTGCTACTTGCTGAATCATACAGAACACTGGGTACTTTTACTTTTACTAAATGGATAGGGACTCATCTACAGGAGATGCCTTGTCGCTGGGCAGGTAAACTTAACCCAATAAAACTATTCTAAAACTATAATGTGCTGACACGTAGGGCCAGATTTAGTAAGCTGCAGGTTTGGAAAAGAGGAGAGGTTGCCCATAGCAATCAGATTCTAGGTGACATTCTCTAGTTTGTAAAAGGAAAAGTGAGAGCTAGAATCTGATTTGGTTGCTATAGGCAACATCTCCACTTTTCCAAACCCACAGCTTACTAAATCTGGCCCTAAGACTTTAGGGGCTAGATTTATTAAACTGCGGGCTTGGATAAGTAGAGATGTTGACCATAGCAACCAATCAGATTCTAGCTGACATTCCCTAGTATGTAATAGGTAAGTGTGAGCTAGAATCTTATTGGTTGCTATGGGCAACATCTCCACTTTTCTGCAGTTTAGTTAATCTAGCTGCAGGTGTTAAACTTTGCACTTTATTGTATATAGAAAAAAAGATACAAAACAATGTCACTCTGCTGTTCAATTCCACCCACGCCAACAAGCCATTTCTGTTGTAATCAGGGAACCAGACAATAAAAGAGGTAAGGTGGTGATCCTGTGATATCCCTTAGCACCAAAGACAAATTGTATCTTTCTGTGGTAACAATATTTGCAATAGTATTATACAAAAAGCGAAAGAGGGTCAATTAGGGTGGCAATACAGTAAATCCAGATTACAGTGTGTATCATAAAAGAGCTTTGTTGTAGTGCTTAGTGGAGGACTGAGGCATCACAGGATGAGAAAAACGGTTCAATAGTGTGTTTCCAGAAAGTTTGTAACCTATTGATAGACCCAAAGTCTTCCACTTAAGATCTTATGACTTAATCAATTTTGTTTTATCCTAGCGGTGGCTTTAGCTGGGGTGTCTTGCACAGATTTCCAATAGCTTGGTATGTATCTGTAAGTACTAGTTCTCACACTGGGAGTTTCTTGTCTTAGTGTTTTTATCTCCCTGATGCAGCTAAGTTGGAATGAGTGCTCTACCCTAAAGGCTGGAACTTTCCTGCGCCAAGGTAGTACATAGAAACATACATAGAAACATAGAAAGTGACGGCAGATAAGAGCCACATGGCCCATCTAGTCTGTCCATTTGTTTTTTCAAAATTATACTGACCTTAGACCCTATTTACCCTCAATTTGGTTTACAATTTAAGATACCCTTATATTTATCCCAAGCATGTTTAAATTGTTCTACTGTATTGGCCTCAACCACCTCAGATGGGAGAATATTCCATTTATCTATCACCCTTTCAGTGAAGTAATTTTTCCGCACATTTCCTTTGAATCTACCACCCTCCAGTTTGTATCCATGCCCTCGTGTTCTATTACACCTTTTCTTTTGAAAAATGGTACCCTCCTCTAGCCGGTCACAACCCTTGATGTATTTGAAAGCTGCTATCATGTCCCCCCTCTCCCTTCTCTGCTCCAAGCTATACATGTTTAGTTCCTCTAGCCTTTCTTGGTATGATTTGTTACAAAGGCTATGGACCATTTTATAGTGTGGTAGGTCATATAAAATGTCCTGGCAAGCTGTGCTGCTGAAAAGTACTATGTTAGATGGCTTATACAGAGTTTATTGCCACTTACAGTAATGAAGTGGAGAGTAATATTTTAAAAGTTTTCACACTGCAGGCGCTGCTTGAGCCTCTCCTATCTCCTTGGTGTAGCTAAGATGGCCGGAGTGCACTACAGGGAAGGTAGGAAACCTCCCACGCCAAGATGGCCGTGGGGTATGTGGTGTGGAGTTTCCATATAAGATGTACTGCTGAAAATACCCCCTTTAACATTGAGCTATGGACCCTGGAATAACTCTGGTCAGGTGCCAGTGTGAAAGAATCAACCTGGGTCTGTTGCCCTGGTTTGCATCTCTGGTCGATACCAGGGTTATGCCCGAGATGGCCTTACCCATGCTGTGGTCTGAAATTTGGATCCCTATTTATTCAACGCGAGTGCTGTAAAAAATATGTGTCCACTGTTAAAGGCTACAACCCGGCATTACCGGTATTTACCCAGTTGTAGCTGTAGTTTGAATAACTGCAACGCAGCTATAAGCCATGTTTACTATCTCGGGGAAGACCTGAATCTTTTGTGTGAAAGGGGTATTGGTAAACTACACAGTTATGTGGGGATCATGTTGTATTATTTGTGAAATCTTTTGGAACTCTATTCATTCTGAAGTATCCTAAGGGTTAATGAAACTGTTTCAGATGAATGCATGTGGTTAATAATTAATCAACTGATTATGGGTTTTAAATGACGTTCATACAAGACAACATTTTCACCTCTGATTAAATCCTCTTTGTGAGAAGAAACGCGTCAGTTTATGTATCAGGAATTACCTACCCATACTAATTATACTTAATTGGAGACATTGGGCCTGATCCAGACCTATGCTGCCTGGCGTTAAAACGCCAGCAAGCAGCGTAAGATCGGCTCAAAAGCCGATTTGCGCATGCGCCGGGCAGATGTTGCCCGGCGTAGCTACGGCAACGCCTGATCGTTACTACACTGCAGTTAGTGCAGATAGTGCAGGGTAATGAGACTGGGAGGGCGGCGTTAGCGTACTAACTCTGCCGTCCAAGCGTATTAACACTAGTTAGGGTAGCCTTCAGCCGACGTAAGCGAGTGTTAAAATGCTGGGGCAAGGGGAGTGTCGGGGGAGTGCAGCGATGGTACGCTGAACGTTAGACCACTCAGTGTACCATCATAGCTCTGGATCAGGCTCATTGTGATTGACTTTCATTACTACTGACCGATTACAGAGAACAGTTCATATTGGAGACAAATTGGATCTTTACAGCTGCCGGGTATACACGCCACTGTCCTATCTGAAATACAGCTAACAGAAGTTTGGATAGAGAACGTGGAATTGGGGCTAACATCAATGCTAAAGATGGAACTCGTCAGAGCTAAGAGAACTCCCTAAAGAACCCCAAAAGCAGTGAGATCCATCTATTTATTCCTTCTAAAACTGATGCCTAGTTAGAATCTTTTCCACAGAGCTGTTTGTGCTAGATATGCCCATTCAGTAGTAATACTATCTACCTGTTTTTGTTTTTTTTTATTTATTCAGCTATTATTTATCCTTGCCTGGGTGTTATAAGTACAACTATACATTTGGTACTTTTTATGGATTTACTAACTTTTCATTTATTATTGGTGGTTTAATGAAAATGCATTTGGCTCCTATTATGGCTACTGCATAGTATTTTTTAAATTGATCAGTAGATCAGCGCTGGTGATCTTTTTATTTTGTCTGAGCCAAATGGTGTCCTCAGATCCTGTCCACAGTCTGATCTCGGCATGGTCATCTGGATCAGGGTGGCTCATGGTTGTGATCACTCCTTCCACGGCAGTCACGGTCTCCTCTGCATTTGATCAAAATCTTAGGCTAGACTCAAGGGAATAATTGCCAGAATGCCTCCTCTGAAGTCCCGCAATCCAGGTAAGAGCAAGCCCCTATGTTACAATTCTACTACGGAACCACGAGGAGGCTTGAAATGCATCTATGATTTTTATTAACAGAGGATGTGAACAAATAGTGCAGGAACAATGGTAAAGATATGCAGGTACTGAGGTCCTTGGAGATGGCAAATAATGCTAGAACTGTGGCAATGTATAACAGATAAGCTGTAGTTCATAAATGAGAAGGGACCAAAGTTAACCGAAAGTCTGTGTGGATATGACTGAAATACAAAAATACCAGAAGCCTTGGGGAATGCAGGTGTGAAAAGCAGATAGATGGAAAATATATATGTGTACGTTATTCCACCCGGAAAACTCACATAGAGGCACCTCCAGGAAATAGAAAGATTATGGTACCGTAACCATCAAGGGTATGAGAATATAGAAAATGGGAGAATAAATGTATTCAATTCAGTTAAGATATATAGATGAAACAGTGGGTGGCAGCTTATATATAGACAACTGTTAATCTATCATATAATAATCAAGAAAACAAAATCGCAATATGAATTGCAATATGAAAATAATTCATAGCATGTAGAAAATAAGCGCCTGAAAAAGAACCTTTAAAGCATGTATAGCACTCAAATAGCTTGCACAATTTCCATAAAATGAAATTTATTCAAGTAAAAATAAATAATAAATAAATAAATAATAAAATATCATATATTGCATTAATTCGGTAACACTCTCCGCAAAGAAACTCTGAATTTCGAAAAAGGGACATCCGAAAATTCCTTTTCGGAGGTCCCTTTTTCCTATACTTACCGCAATCTACTTTTTTTTTAACGAATGGGTGAGTATGCCGTTTGGCATACTTCACCCATTCACTTTCGCAATGAGCGATATTCCTCTGCCGCTGCTATCGCCGGACCTGAAACAGGTAAGTAAACTATCTCTGTGGGGTTAGGGTTGGGGTTAGGGTTAGAGTCAGGCTGCAGGGGAGGGAGGGTTAGGGTCAGGCTGCAGGGGAGGGATAGAAACATAGAAAGTGACGGCAGATAAGAGCCACATGCCCCATCTAGTCTGCCCATTTGATGGTTAGGGGGATGGTTAGGGTCAGGCTGCAGGGAAGGGAGAATTAGGGTCAGGCTGCAGGAAATGGTGGGTTAGGGTCAGGCTGCAATTAAGGGAGGGTTAGGTTCAGGCTGGCAGGAAGGGAGGGTTAGGGTTAGGGTAGTGAGAGGGGAGGGTTAGGGAAAGGAGTGGGGGACAATTTTTCTTACAAATTTTCAGACCACGGTGCTCCATGGATCTATTGCAATGCCTTTTCGAGGCATGTGCAATCGAAATCCCAGCCAGTTAGCAACTGTCTGGGGGGAATCTGATTTTTTCGCAAATCAGATTTTCTCTGCGGGGACCCACACCCCCATTAATTGATGGAGTTAAATAAACCTTATTTCATCAATCCCTAAAGGTTGGTACTTAAACCGGCGGGGAAGTAAAATATAATAAAAATATCAGCTGTGTATTGTCAAAAAAGGAGTCAAGAAATCTTCAAAGGTGCTATAAATAACAGTGTGGTAAAACCTGCATGTGCAAAGTAACTCTCATTTTTATGACAATAGACAGCTGATGTTTTTATTATATTTTACTTACCGGCCGGTTTAAGTACCAACCATTAGTGTTTGATGAAATTAGTTTTATTTTACTCCATCAATTACTGCAATATATGATAGTTGGAGTGATTCTTTGAAATAGCTCTCACAACATAGAATCATATACTTTCAGACGCATGTAATTTACTTGATTTACGAGTACCAAACTCTACCTTAACTTTTCCTTGCGTAAGCACAGTCATACGTAATGGCTTATCGCACGTAACGGCCTAACCCGGCCCATACTGTATAATTGAAAAGCCTCTCTCCGCCTATAAAGCATATTTACGGCGGTCGTAAGGATGACCTGCCCCTTCGTATGCATTTACAAGGAAGGTACATATAATCAGAGTTACGATGCCTAACATCTGCCGTGCACATGCGCAGTACATACAAGAAGTCGAAGTTACGCAAGCGGCTAGTGTAAATACACTTTCGCAATGAACTCTGGACCTGGCCCATGGATACAGGTAATAAATGACCTCACAGTTACACAGGTCATTGTAGAATAGGTCAGAATGTCAGGACATCCCAATAGCATGAAACCCAAGAAGTTTTTCTTCTTTTGTCTATTGGGACCATCTTGTTATTAACAATGTGTATCTGACCAACCAAATATATCCTCAGGTTCTGTCATGATTCACAGTCACTATTATTCCTTGATCTTTACCCTCCTTGACCCTGATTCAGAGACTGAAAATAAGAGAGGAGAGTTACACCTGGGCAAAACTAGGTTGCTTTCAGGGGGAGTCAGATTTAATCTGTTGCAAATGGTATTATAGTTGAAAGGTGGTGTTTCACAACACAAGTCTAAATAACAGTGTAAAAGTGAAGCTGGTCAGGATCTGTGTGCA